>CM062612.1:23289992-23305150 GCA_025617555.3 Puccinia polysora | reverse complement strand
ATTTACTCCCCTGGAATCATTTCCCTGAAATTCTTCTTTATACTCACTATTGTTTCTTTGATCATTTTAAGTAACATATGAGTGAACATATGAGTGCTCCAAATGAATTCTTGAACGTTAATTGCTGTTATTTTCTAATTTTTTTTGGAAGATTCAACTTGATTGGAGTTTTTAACTTTTTTTGTGGCTTAATTTCAATCCTTAATTTCAATCCTTGGTAGCATGCTCCTCTTTTCCTAAGAAAATTCTTTATTGGAAAGCTTCTCATCAAAGTTTTATTTTTTCAGAGGGAACCTAGAGATTTTTCTAAGAATGAAAATCTTGTATGGTCATAAATTGAATTGTTTTGTTTGGTTCATCTATTCTTTAGCATGAGGAATCATAAAAGTATCCCAGGAGTCTTTTTGGGAGCTTGAAAAAAAGTTCCAGGAGGATTTTTCATGAAAAAAAAATGCTGTTTTTTCTGCTCCCCTTTGATTCCATTGACTCTTGTCATTTTTTCATTGATCCAAAACATAAATATTTTGGTGGATTTGGATCAGAAAAATATTTTCTTGAACACATAGAAATCCTTTTGGGTAAATTATTGATTTTTGATGCAAGCTTGAATAAATTCAAGAATATCTTGGTCATGAAAGGAGAAGTTTTTATTGACTGAAAACTTATAAAGGGCATATCTCAAATTGTGCAAAAATAAGCTCTGATTGCTATTATTTAAATTCCATTAATTCCAATGGATAAATAACCCTTTGAAAATATTTCTTTATTACCTTCTTTTATTAATCTCTTCATTTTCCGCCACCTCCTGTCATAACACAGTTTTTAATTTCTTCAATTAAACAAATTCAACCTCTTGTCAGCTTCACTCCATTATCAAGCCCAAATCTACCTTCTACTTTACCTCCCACTGGATAGAACCTCTGCATATCTTGCAGACTCTGCCTTCTCCTCCCAGGCCCACTCTCTCCCTGTGTGGGATAATCTCTACCTTTATGGCCATGCACACCCTGCCACTATGTCATGTGTTTCAGTCAACCTTCTCAGGATTCTTCTCCCTCTAGGTTTTAGTAATCTCTTGCTCTCTTCTAAAATGTAAATTTACATGTGCATGATCCAAATTTCTCACAAATCCCATCTCAATAATTCAGTACTCATCAGTCACACCAGGGGAAAGTTCATTACTACTGGTTCCCAAATACAGGCTCAAGCACACTGGACAGTATGACCCCCCCTTGGAACTCTTCCCTCCTACTTGATAAAACATCCCTCAAGTCCTCCTCTTCAATTTTCATATATGGTTACATCTCTTTGCTTTCTGCAATAATTTTCCAAAGTAATTGGTATACTAATTCATACTGGTTGTTCACTAAGCCATTAGGTTTTATCTCAGAAAAGGAAAAACTTCACCCAGCCTGATAAACTCATATCACCTTTCCCCTTCCTTGTGTTACTTCTATATTTTCCTTGGAATTGATTTGGGCCATTCAATTATTAACAAAATGGTTATAAGAAATTCAAATAAGCCCTATTTTCCTCATGTAGTTCTGATTATGTTAATATATGCATAAATGCTTGTGACAATGGCTGGATGGAAAGTCAACATTTTCCTCATTTGTAATTCTTTTTTTTTTGGAGTGAATTTGGTTGTGCTTCCAATTTTGGATTCCCAGACACACAATCCAATCTTTTCTAAGGTGAACCACATATATGTTGAATTTTCATACCTTCTTCCTCACTTTGAATATATTCTTAAATTCCTTTATTATTTCTTTCTTTATCCTTCTTTATATTCTTCTCTCTCCTCTCATTAAAAAACTTTGTGTTATCAATCTCCCCCTGGATTTTTGTTTCACTTTGGATAACAGTTAAATTTAAACTATCCCTCATATCTCACAACCTTATTCATCAATCACTAAGCCACACACCATGCATCATATTTTCATTTCCACTAATTCAAGTTTGAATACATCATTTGGAATCATATCTGACTCAAAATAAACAATAATCTCTTCTCTCCAAAGCCCTCAATCACAGTTCAAAAATTCTTCAATTGAATATCCCCAATAATTCTGCTTCCCTTTCTTTCCTTTTTTTTTTATTCCTTTTACCACTTCAAACACTCTTTTTCTTCATCAAAACCATTGACCTTAAAACCATACTCTTCTTTCAATATTTTCTAGTTGTTTTCTTGTGTTATGTGAACTGACTGTTAAGATCCAATGCTTCCTCTCAAAAAAAAAATAAATGAATAGAAGCTTATCTATCTTTTCTCAGATGTTTTAACTTGCCATTTAATCTTCCAACTCAAATAATGCCTCTATTCCCAAATAGGTTCTCCCTGATTTTTTTGACCTTTGTTTTTTCTTTTCTTATTCTATCTCTAATTTCAAATTTATCAAATAAATTCTTCACAGAACTCTTTGCTTAGATTATTTCAACCATTCAGATCAAAACCTTTCAGGAAAAAATATACTCAGACAAAAATTTGTATATTTGTATCATCCCTTTTCCAAACTTGACTCAGAATTCTTTTGTGGCCCCCAAATTTTTCATTTTGGCTTAAGAAATGAGTTAAACATCATTTTAATTGGAAATTTTACGCTTATATTTTTGAGGCGGAGCCAGGTATTGAATTTGTGGTCGCCGGCTGTAGTTTTCTTCTGGGCTGACTATTTTGATTAATTTGATGGTGTACTCTTTGTGTGTGTGTGTCTTTTTTTTTTTTTTTTTTTGTGTGTATCTTTGTTTTTTTCATTGTGACCACAGTTAAATCTATTTAAATCTGAGGATCCAGCACCAGAATGCATTGCTAATTCAATAGATTCTAATTTTTCAAGGAGCATAGCTACTATTTGGTCCTCTTTGGAAATTTGCATTTGGGAATAATTGGGGTTATTTTGTTGGAAATTTTGCATAGATCTATCAAAAAATTGGTTTTTAAGAATAATTTGTGAGCGGATCCAAGAAAATGGTGTATATTTTCCTTGAGAGTATGAAGCTGCAGAAACCGGGGGGAGGGTGCTACAGAGGCAGGAGGTTTTTGGCTATTTGATAGCCAATCTGGAAAGCATGCAGTGAATTTGTGTTGCAAGGAACTCAAAAAAAATAAGGCTAGAATGCACTAATATTAACCATTGATTCAATGAGAGGATTATTTCTGGAATGCAACAGTAAAAACAACCAGAAAACTAATTACTTGAGTAGGAATAGTTATGAATGTGATTGAAAGGAGCTTTGTACATGTTTATGCCACATCAGCTAGTTCCTGCAATCCACACATGTTGCTGGGGGAGGGAAGAGGTCATCTCACCTGTTTTCACTTGGTGCATAGTGGTTTCTTGAAGTCCATGATGTTTTACTTTTGACATCAAGTTGACTGGTTCAAGCCATCATAGAGCCAAGAACAAGTTTTTGTAAAGTGTTATTTAATTAAGTAATAAATGTTTAATAATATTTTACAATTTTCTAGAAATATCAATTATGTAATGAAAGCCTTGATAATGCATATTTTCAAGAAGAAATCTAAACTACTTTTTAAGTTATGAGTACCCAGATGCGTTCAAATTGATGGAATGTAGATGCACAGGATGATGTGCTTCTTTGGGGATAAATCAGGTTTTAATCCATATTCCATATTAGGGATAAGATTTATAAAATTTTATTCTTCTTTTAATTTAATTTATAAATTTCCATCCATGCAGGTAACATTAAAAATACCTTTATGGCATAAAAAGTGCTAGATTATTTCCAAGAGGTACACATAATTCATATTTATAATCAATTCCAAGATAAACAGTTATTGTGTTTAAATAAATACAAAGGTACATTTATAAGATTTTGTGTATTGATTTATAAATTTTCTAAGTATTCATAGCCATTTATTTGACAGATTTTTAAATCCTAGCAATAATTAATCACACTTTTGGCATGTAAATTGAAATTATACATTGACATTCTTCCCCAATGAGTCATTTTTGCTGAATTTATTATTTGGGATGATTCATTGGGTTTTGATACCATAAGGAGAAAATCAGGGAAAGCCTTGAGCTACCCTATGATTTCTTCATTTCCCTGAGGTCTTCTTTTGATATAAAATTGCAGGTTCTTTACCCTGCATCCCCTTAATTGCTTAATTTCCCTGCGGGCTCCCTACATCCCCTTAATTCCCTTGGGGGCTCCAGTTAATATAAAATTTGAGGTTCTTTACAATACAGCCACTTCCTCAGTTAATCATTATTTATATTGCTCTAAGAATGCGGCAAGATTTAACAAACCCACTTACATTGTTCTCAAGAGGAAGATCAACCTGGCCCATCAAATTTAATATCAATATCACCAACTGATTAACTCATCAAATTAAAGTCTGAGTGGATGGTTCATTGGAGTTGTATATTTAACCTCAATAAGAAGTGTGTGAGCTTAATTTTTAAGCAAGTCTCCTTTGAGCTTTTTCAAGCTAAAGCCTGGAACCTTTTATCTCTCATTTATTCAAGGTGTGTCTTATTGCTCATAATAATTCATTATAATTTGAGTTGAACTGTACTGATACGGTTGTGTTGTGTTGATGCTGGCTTTTTTTTTTGCTTTAATTTTATTTTTGAAGGTTTAATTACAACCCAAGTGTGCAATAGAGGTTAAATCCCTGACACATCTTCTTTACACTTGAATATATTTCGGTTGTGTTCTTTTTGAATAGAAATATCTAATACCTATAGAATTATGTATTTCCTAGTGACTGTTTTGGGCCATCAGAGGTTGAAATCAATAAACCTTATTCATACCTTGATTTAAAGTAGTGTGTAGGCCGCACAGCAGAGGATCTGATCAATCCTTGTGAAATAAAAATGAGATCAAATAAGTCACAGCCGAGTGGGACATAGCTCATGATAAAATATGAGCTTTATGCATGTCTTTTTCTTTGTGGCATCTTACGGCGCCACCATCCGATCAGCCCCCATCCATTCCGCCGCTGCCGCTGCCGCCACCACCGCAGTATCCGGCCTCCGCGAGTCTGAATTCTTCTCATGGCTGTTTGAGTCGCGTTATTTTCAATTATTATGTTTTTGACGCTCTTGGAGAAAATCGTGAACTTGCAATCTTACATTTTATTTTCACAGCGGGTGGGGAAATATCCAGGCTTCTTCTCTGAAGTTCCCTCTTTTCCATCAACGATCTCTGCGCTAAACTTGATCAGTACTCAGATCCTTGTCGAATAACATGATGACTTTTTATTCACCTTCCTCTACATGATGACAGGCATAATTTTCCAAGTCAAGGTGGACAGGCGGATATTTTTTCAAATTTTTCTCTAGTTGATCGATTGTGTATCCTAGTTTTGAAATCAATCCAAGTTGATGCGAAGGTGAGTCGCGCGCATCAAGGTAATGGAATAGGTCAGTCAAACAGCACCGGTGCCACCATTCATAATTATATTATTCCAGGAGTATATGAAGATACATACCATCACATGAGCCCAGATTTTTGACCCCAGCCTTCCCAGTAAGTGCTGGTACAACGGCGCCAGCCATGTGAGGCTGTGGTAAGGCATTCTGAAGTTGAATGGCAGAAAACACTGCTGGCGCAATGCACAATGAGATGATAAAATTCAGCATCGAGTTAACCGTCGGAAATGCAATCAGCCAGCAGATGGGAAGCCGCGGTCGAATTGAGCAAGATGGATTCAGTTTGACTTGGGGAGAGTTAAATCAGCCATGATGCCCACCCTGGAATTATGGTGACTTCTTCCCACCCAAACAAGAGGTGGTAACACCGCCTTGATTACAGGTTGATGGGAATCAAATTCTCTCATGAGCTAAAAACTGAAACTTGACCGCAGGACGAACACGCCCCAGTGCTGGGTTACCACCCAGTTCAAAAATTGAGTATGCTTGGAGTATCTTTCATTCACGAACTTGATAGAGATCGAATATTGAGATGAGACTAACCGCAGCCCGAGCACAGCGGAAAGTAACCCACATTTGTCCTACCTGCCCTGTATCAGAGGTTTTTCTTCCTCGCATCCTGTTGGGTGGCTCATTTCTTTGGTGTCTTTTTGCCCGTTCTCACCTTCTTCCTCACCCACTTGTCTCCTCAGTCTCGTTAGTCTCGCTTATCTTCGATTGCGCGCTCTCTACTGATGGGCTTAGTCTTTCACGTCTGTCCAGCATTGGGTCATAGACTCTCTGCAAACCACTCGGAGCTCAATACAATCAACTACACGCCAACGTGAGACGAGTTTCCTCCGGCGGAGTGAGAGCTGGCAAAACTTTGAATAGTCGATGAACAAATGCGGACGCCGCGGGAAGTTGGCCGAAGTTTGATAAGCGCAAGTATAGAGTGGCTGATGCCGATAGGATTGAGCTCTTTGTTGAAGGCGGGCCAGTTTCGCAGACGTTAATCAATCCGGTGGTGACACTTGGGAGACCCATAGAGCTGGAGAATCAATCAACCCTACAAGCCGAAAACGGTCGCAGTGACGAAGAGCTCAGGGTATTCATGGGCCGGGTTGGTGAAAAAAATGGCTGCCCATAGCCGACCCGCGAGCAGGCAGGTCATAGTGGGTAGGGTCGACTGACCTTAAACCTATGCCCAAGCCCGTGACGGACTGCCCGCAACGGGTCTTGGCGGGTATTTCCGGGCCGTCAGCGGGTCATGGGGCCCCGTGGGTTTTTTTCCTCAAGAACACGTCCACCAGTGGAGAAAGCCTGTAAAAATCACAACAAAACCAACCAACCAAAATCAAAGAGCCCCTAGAATGAAAATTAGAATACTTACAGATTCAGATGGAACTTATGACATTTAAACAAGCAAGATTGTCTTCACAAATTTGGAAAGGTTAGGGAATTTCAAACTGTTTACTTTCCACAATTCAAGAATGTTAAATGTATCTCCATCTAAATCATCTGGGCCATAATATTCAATGAGTGGATCTTGAAGGTAGAGGTCTAGTTCAGCTGTGGGAACATGAGAATTGATTGTGGAAGTGGGGGAGGCAAAAAACTTGTGGAAGTTTGTGAGAAGGCTCTGGCTGGGTTGAATTTCAGAATCTGATTTTTTTGTATTTATATTCTTTGAAGGTTCTGATGTCACTCTTACCATGTTGGTAGACATGAAATCATTGTAAAGCTTGTATATATTGTCATGAATGGATTAGATTTCAGCTTCAGGTTTAAACATGGTTGAATCTTGTTTCAGGCCAAAATCAATTAGTTCATCTTGTAACAAGGATCCAATACTAAAGCAATTGCAGGAAGTTTGGGCATCCTATCCCAATACTTATTTAATTTTTTGAGATGGGCTTGACAATGTTATTGATGTGCTCATTTCCAAATATATAACCAGCTTCTGTCTTGGTTTTAAATTAATTCAATTTCCTTCATCAAAATATATAAAAAATTCAATTTTGGGTACTTTGTGCCTGATAGTATAGTTGTAAAAATTTCAAATATTTTAAAAAATTCCTTTATTATAATAAGTTCCATCCAGTCTGCTTTGGTTTTGAGATTTGAATTTTTTGGATAAATCATTAAAATATGTTGAAATGCTGACTTGTATTGTAATTCAGATAAAGTCATCTTATAGCAGTAGTTCCAGTGGGCTGGAGCATCAGGGGAGGGCCTCTTATTGCATTGAATATTTAATGAGCCTACTACTTCCTAAAATTTTTATTTCCATGTTTGGCTTGCATTGACGTACTTGATACTACTTCTTGGCTGACTGATACCATCTGTAAATATCTCCATTCCATCCATCACTACCAGATTTATCAAATGGGCTGCACATCTAACATGGAAATATTTTCCTTTATCAGGAATTGAATAATTTTTATTTTCAAACAAAATGATCTTGAGGCAAGAAATAGCAACATCATTGGAACTAGAATTATCCATTGTAATGAAATATACCTGAAAAAAATGCAGAAAAATACTCAGAAAAAAATAATTGGGATAATAAATTTTTAATCTCATTATCACAGAAAATTAATCCACCCTTATCAAAAATTTGGCATTCTTGCATGGTTTTAGTTAACCTTTGCATGATTTTAATTAACCTTTCACAAATTGCTGACCCAGTATGGGGTGGAGGAAGTTTCTTAGATTCAATACTATTTTTGATAAGATTCCACTCTTCATTTATGTCATGGCAAGGAAAAAACATGTAGCCATAATTTTAATCTGATGTTCAAAGATCTGTATCTAAAGCCAATTTTGAGACATTATCATGTTTTTTGAATTTTTAATTTTAGTTTTTCATAAATCTCCATGAAATTTCTTTGAAAGGTAGTTCTGGAAGGGAGTCTCATGAGGGGTTGAATTTTATTGTTAAATTCAATGAATTGGGTGTGTTTAAAAATAAAAAATTTGTATTCATGGATTATTATCAACTTTTCCCACTCAAATTGTAATAAATAATTATTGGATTTCCAATTGTTGAGTCTCTTTTTAAATTTTGATTGAGTTATAAGGTTTTGTTTTTCCAATTGTCCTTCAGAGCTGGTAGAAAATCTATAAAATTGCTTGAGATGATGCCACAAATCTTTAGTACCTGGCTTGCTTTTTCCTGAAAGAGATGACTGGCAACATTGACAAATTTTCTTAAAATTTTCATCTAGAATAAAGAAAATGAAGCAAATCAGCAAAGAAAAAATAAAGAGAAAGGAAAGTGGAATGACTGGTTGCCTGAAAAAAATTCTTCCAGAAATTTCTAGTTAACTTGTGTTTTTTTATGATATTAATGGTTGTGGTGATCCTAAGGAAGACTTGGCTGCAAAGGTAGATGACTGATTTTGGAACAAGGGAGCATCTGAGAATTCTTTTATTTTATCTTCAGTTTGGTATTCCGTTTCCAATATGTGAAACTCCAATTTTTTCTGGATTAAGAACAAAAAATTCACCTTTGCAAGTGCTTTATCTGAAATTGTAGTTTACTTTTTGCAGACTTTAGTTGGAAAGGACCTCCAAGTACCAAATTCAATATAAGAGTCACCAACCAGTGACCACCATGGGTCACATGTGATACAATACATCCCAAATGGTTTGGTCTCACCCTTGGCCAACCCAAGGCTAGCATTGTTTTCCTTTTTTCAATTTAAATATGCTACTTGAACAAGGCAACCCAGGTCCAGCCCCGGGGTGGACTCTGGAAGAGGAAGTGGCAGACAACCACCTCCTCTTGACTCCAACCTGCACCACATAAGGTATGGTGTGTTTTCTTTTTCTGTTCATATCCTGTAACTGACCAATTTAGTTACCTTTATCCTTAATCTTACTGTTTCATCATCCTATTATTCCTGTCTAAGGCCCCTTCTGGGGGCTCTCTTTTTGTATTAAACCTGCTTCTGTAGGCCCCCTTTGTTGTTCTCTAGTTTTCCTTAAATAATTGTCTTTCCTTGGGACCATCAATTAAAATCATCTGATTACCATAAATCTAAACTGGAGTGCCCCATCCTACTCATCAGGACCGTTCCACTTGAATTCACAAGTATTATCTCTTCTGCCTTGGCTCTTCAGTAGCCTGCTGTGTCCCTTCATTATTAAAATTACATTTCTCTTTATCTGAAACTCTTCATGGTGTACCACATACGGTTTGGTGTACCACATACATTATGGTGTACCACATATGGTATGGTGTACAACATATGTTCTGGTGTGCCACACATTATGACTCACACAATTTTTCATTTCCCTTCAAAAACTCATTGTAATCTTTTCTTTTTATTTGAAAAAAAAAGAACAAGGAAGGTCCTGGTGGGTACCCATGGGTCAACTCTTTTTATAAGAGTACTGCCCACACCCAGACCCGCACCCACAGCAGCTTAAGGTGGGTTGGTTCAACATGGGTTTTTTTAGAGACCCCTAAATCCAAACCCAGATAGGTACTCAGCAGGTTGTCCCGGCCCATGCACACCCTGAGGTATAATGAGCAGGTTAGGTTGAGTGAATATGGTTATAGGTAATCTGTGTGGGCCATTAGTATGTTTTTTTGGTATGGGTATGTGTTATGGTTGGCATGGGTATATTTTACTGGCATGGTTTTGGGTAAATGATTTGTGTATGGGTTATTGTTGGTATGGTTATGTGTTGTTGGTGGTATGGGTATGGGTTATTGGTATGTGTTACATGGTTTGTTGGCATGTGTATGAGTTGTTGGTATGGGTATGAGTTATTGGTATGGATATGGTTTATTGGTATGGTTATGGGTTATTGTTGGTATGGGTATGGGTTATTTATATGGTTATTCCTTGCATGTTCCTCTCCTGGGTAGTTTCCATAAGGATCTTGAAAATATGAGAAATATCACTAATTTGGTTCTTGATTGCTGAAAATTCATCCCTGAACCAGGCCCCTTTGTCCTCTGGTATGGCACTTTTAATCAAGTGATCATTGTTTTCTCATGGTGCTGGTTTCCTTGAGTTCCTTGGACTTTTAAATAATCATTTTCTATTGATCCAGGTATTTATAAATGGTCATATTTAATGGGTTTGATGATTCTGAAGCCATGATTAATTGATCCAATTAGAGGTTTTGTTTAATATAACCAACTACATTCTTGATCCTTTCCCTCAAAGGTAATTAAAGTCATTAGTCTCAAATGGTTCCTATTAGTTTATTCCTAATTGATGAACTTGAATCTGTTGATTCAGAATTAAGTTAATCAGCCAATTTTGGGATACTAGATGTAGAGAAGCCTTTGGGATTGGGTTAAGTCTAGAAAGTTGCTTTTTGGAAGTCACTTGAGGGGGAATTCAGTACTACAACTATTGATATGATAGAGGAATACTAAGGGTGGTTTTGAATTTCCATCCTCTCTGATTACTATACTAATTCCTAAAACAATAAAAGAAAAGATTTTTGGAGTTTTTTTTCAGATAGAGTTGCTAATATAGTAGTCTCTATCAGAAATAGGATCAATATGATCAAGCTTTGTAATTAGGAAGAACTGGCACAATTGATGGGTGACTTTGGCTATATAAGATGATTAACGTAAGGATTTTTTTTTTGTCTTCTCCTTTATATTTTTTACTGATCAATAATCCTTTGATTTCACAGGTGATTTTTTATAATGTTGAAATGGCTGAGCATATACTTGGTAAGTAATGATGGTGCTTGATGATGATAGAAGAAGATGATGATTCTGTTGATGGAAGATGATGATGATACTATTGATGAATGGTGGTTAAAGAATGGATAGATGATGATGACGGTAAGGATGGATGATGATGATGAAAGGAGATTATGGTCAAGGTAGGTGATGATGATGATGGATGATGGTGGTGGATGATGATTATCAAGGTAGGTGATTATGATGATTTGTGATGGTGATGATGATGGCCAAGTTATGTCGTAATGGGTGACAATGAATTTTAATGATGAGGGTCAAAAGTATGGTTAATAGATTGATTATGGTGGTGATGGGTGATGGCCAAAATTATGGATTAATGGGTTGATGATGATGGTTATGGATGATGTTAAAAAGTATGGGTTAATGTGTTTCTGAACTCTTTTTAACAGGTCATGATTCCTGGAAGGCATGATGATCCCTGGAGGGATGATGGGGGGATACAACCTGGATAGGGCAGAGAGACCCTCCTTAAATTGAAAATCCTGCCCTCAGGGCTGCCACTGAGGGTGCCCTGAGGCTCTCCTTACTACATTGAAAAACATTTACATGAGTTATTTTGGCTAGTTAGAGAAATAGGCTGTGCATGATTTACATCCATTTACAGCCTTGCACATATTGCTGTGCTGTGCTGATGAGGTGATTGAAACAGGTACCTCCTGCATGAAGTGCTTCTGTATGGTGATGTGGTGAGTGATACAGTCCCCTGTGGCATAAATTTCTTCTGTATAGTGGTGTGGTTAGTTTTTTTGGTGCCAAAGGAAGATTCGTGAATATATTGCTTTTTTATACTTCTGTTGGGTTTTTTTTGGTGCTGCATGCAGTTTCTTGCATATATTACTTCTGTATACTGCTGCAGGGTTTTTTTTGCTGCATGCAGTTTCTTGCATATATTACTGCTGTATGTGGTATGAATTTTATGGCTTCCAAAGTATATCCATTTTTTTCACAGATCTGTGACACTTGGTTTGGATGCAGGTAGGCCAGGGTTGAATTGAGCTGTATCTTCTAATCCATGAGAAGTAAAGGGGTACTTTTTCTGAGTGAATATGGGTTATTTTTACTGTTGAATCCAGTTTTGAAGATATTTTGATGTTTGGAGATGTCCTTGGGTGTGGGAGATTACAAGGAAAGTTTCTGGGGCATTCCAGGAATCCATGATTTTTTCTTCTTCTTCTGTTTGAGAATACAGTCTCTTTGGGGGGGGGTGTTGCTACAGAAGATAAAATTGAGGAAGTCAAGTATGGGGAAAAATTTATTTTATTTCAAAAAAAAAGGGTTTTTTTTTGAAAATATAATTTTTACATTGCCTTGGAGTCTATTCTAAAGAAATAAATTTATTTATATATATACATATATATATTCCTTTTTCTTTTGGTTTTTTCTTAGTTTTTAGAGGAAGCAGGATCTCTGCAATATTCTAAAACCTTTTCAATTGAATTGATGATGGTTCCAAAGAATTTCTCTCTGTTTTCAATCCGGGATGATGGTGGCTCATTGAGTAACACCAAGAAGCAGGAATCAGTATTGCAGAGGTAGTTATCATAAGCTGATTCCAGGAGACCAAGTTTTAATTTTTTTATTCCTCATCACTTGGTATCAGTTGTTGGTAGGGTGACTTGAGTGGGATGATGGTACCAAACCATGGGATTGGTGGGGGTAGGGTTGGGTATAAAAAAGGGGTGCAGAGGAACACTGGAAGAATGGGTGAGTGTGGTGTTTCTTCTATTTTTTTCTTGTTTTGAGGTGTTGGATGTGTTGGAAGAAGCTTCTGTGAAGATGGGTGAGACAAATTAAAAAAAGCACCATTTGCATGAGTTGGCACAATGGGGGAAAAGCTAATCACAGTTACCAATTGAGTTGGAAATGATTGAAGAACTGGAGGAGGATTGTCCTTGGGGGTGGTAGCACCAGGAATGGTGTGCAAAGGAGAGAGAGGAGTATTTGGTTCTTGTGATGGTTTTGGGGCAGGGAGTGGCAGAGTAGGATCATGTATGGGGTTTGGGGTCAGTAGAAGGTCAAGCTGGGGGAGGAGTTGGAACACATGCAGGGTAAGGTACCAAGTTGGGGGCTGGTGCTGGGGCAGGGTCTGGAAGGGGACCAGAGGCTCTCTAAAGTAAGAAATTTAATGAGTGTTGGCTGCCTCAACCACAAAAAGCAATGGCCCAGGGAACTGAGTTTGGGTAGTCCTTGCAATGGGGCAGAGGAAACATCCTTTTTTCCCAAGACTTCTGAGGAATTTTATTTGCATTGATTGGAGGGTGGATTCCAATATTTTGAATTTATATAATCATCATCCAGTACTAAAAATTTTTCCATAGGATTCCAGAAATTTATTTTTTGGCAGTGAAAAACAGTAGAGGATGAGCTGGAATGGGGAGGGGGACACTGATGGCTTGTGGAAGGGGAAAACAAACAGTGGTGGTGACCTTGCCTGCAGGGCTTGCAAGAGGAGAAACCTTGGGACCAGAAGCAGTGGCAATGGGTGTTGGCACATTATTTTTAGGAGGAAGAGGTTTTTGTCTTGTATTAATCTATTTGCTAGGTAGTGTAGTAGTAGGGGTAGAAGTTAAAAAACCAGGGGAGATGTGGTGGTCTTTTATAGACAAGAACTAGAAGTGAAATGTGGCTTACAATGACAGAGTTTTGGAATTTTCTTCAATAATAAACAAGCAGGGAACTGCATTAGAAAATTGTGTTGAATCACTTGCCATATGTGGGGAGCTGATTAGTCAGAAGAAAAAAGAACACCCAGGCTGCCAAACATGGAAATCTGAGGCACTGGGCATTTTGGGCAGAGGCGGATAACCAAATGCAGAAAAAAAAGCAATAGAACAAGAAAGAATTTAAAAATAAGCAAAAGGCGCAGGACCAAGTTGGGGAAAAATTCAATGTGAAAGCAAGCATGACAGATTCAGCAATTTCTGGTGACAACATTAGAATGTGGGAATTCCCTTAGAATTCACACCAAGGTGCAATCCAAAAGGCAACAGAGGCATAATTAGGGACGATATTTTGCCAGCACAAGAAGGGAATTAGACAGCCTTGTTGCAATTTTTAAAGGATTGGGAATGCTTCCAGGTGCATGTCCTGAAACTTCAGAAATTTGGCAGAGATTAGGAGTGGGGAGGGAAATAGGGTTGCTTCTTGATTGCTGTTTTATTTATTATATGAGGTGTTTGTGTCTGAGAGGACAAAATGAATCAAATATGGAGTGTTAAAACAAGGGGTTAATTAGGGGAATCAATGGATTACCAATATAAACTAATAATCTTTGTGGAAAATTGTTTCAGCGCCCTTGAAAAATTATTTCCTTTAGAGAAACAGCAGAGCTAGGTACCTTTATTTCACCATTAATAGTTTGTCTCCCGAATTGCCAAAGCTTTCATTGCCAAAGCTGAAGTAAAACTGTAGAAGAGCTTAACCAAAACTATGGAGCAGACCTCTTTATACTTAAGCATGGTTTTCTGTGCAACACCAATCATGGCCCTAAAAATTATTTTCTGCGGAATAATTCCTTCATCCTAAGGCTCTAAGGTCCCAGGTGCATGTATTATATGTTTAATCACCTGAAGAGAGCTTTTGAAGGTCCCCAGTTTCTACCACAATTGGTATTTCTACTTAATTGATAACTAATTTATTATTCACTCAACATTTTGATAATTGAAACCACATTCTTGCATTTGTCTTATACCTGTGTTTATGGGACATTGAAGCATTACCTTGAATGACATGTTTATTCTAATCTGTTACAATTCCAGCTATTTCATTATTTCCTAATACTGTAGTGAAACTTCAGCCTACCTGGAGCAGTCCTTATTTAAATTAGTGACCACTTATTGTGAACATGGTGCTCTTTAGTCAATGTGCTCAAAATTCATTAAACAAGTTTTTCAAAAATGATGTTTTAATTGATAACAACATTTTAGCCATCTTGCGCATAGTCTATTTATGCTGATGTCTGAATAAGTTAATCAACTGATCTGTTCTGACTTAGCTTGAAACAGAGTGTCACCTATTCACTGCCTAGATTCTCTCAT
>CM062612.1:23244992-23287492 GCA_025617555.3 Puccinia polysora | reverse complement strand
GAAAAAGAAAAAAATATATACAAAAACGTCAAAAAATCAAAATAAAAGAATCTATTTATGACCAGACTGTTCAAATTAAAAATGAAAAAAAAATCATATCTAGATTTTTCCACTTTCATTTAAAGATTTTAACCATTAGAACATGCTGGAATGCCTTAAGGATTATCTGGAATATCATTTTTGGATATTTCATCCCATTCATCTTTGTTTTTGGTCATCATTGTATGAAGTATAACAGAACAGATGAGCCCATTGATGAATCTTTTTACTGAAATTTTTCAGCTTGTTATCAATATCTCTGAAGCTGGCCCACCTTCCTTTTGGAAATCCTATAGAATTTAATTTGACAATGTTTATTGGGATAGATAATAGTTGGTACTGTTTTTATGCTGATAATCAGGATAAAAATTAAAGTAGTTTGTAACAATATATTCACCACCAACATAAGCAGAGTTGGAAAGGATTTATTGATCTTGAGAAAAGTAGCTCCAAGGTTTGTGAAAGAGTACATTTGATTGAAAAAGAATGAATTATTGAATTGGCTTGGCAGAAAAACATGGATGGAAATTAATTTATTTTCTAACTATTGATGAGTTGTGGAGGAAAATAGTATCTAACTGAAAAATGTGAACCTTCTGTTCAGGAATTTACAAAACAGATATGTTAATAAAAGATTTTATTGCCTTTCATTCCAAACAAAATGGGGGTTGCAAGAAACTTTGGTTTTTTGAATCAAGGGGCTGGTCGTGCAACAAAGCCAATAAAACCTGGAATTCCTTTGGTCTCCATTAAACATTTCTCTTTTTTTTCTCTTTCCAGAAAATTTCCAAGGTTAAAAATACTAGAAGAGTAGTGATAAAATTTTTGGTTTGAAATTTTCCTGTTCCATATCTTTTTTAAAAAAAATTCAAATTGATGAAAAGCTGTTTTACTGCCATTGGATCTCAAACAACAAAGGAAAACTTGAAGTTGGATATCTGGATTATTGGACTGGTAGATTAATTTTTGGTGAAAAAATGATGAAATTGATAATTAATTTGATTAATGTGAGTAAAATAGATGTGAAAAACATAGGTGTAAGAATCTCAATGATTAAGGCTGCTTTTGGAAACCACAGACATGTATTTGTATGTGTTTTTTGGGGGCAGACGCAGCCCAAAACAAAATTTGCCCCACAAAATATACACCTTGGGGTTGCAACATACATCCCCGTTTGGGTTTGGGGTGTGGTTTTGGGATGGTAAAGGCCACGGGAGGGGGAGAAATACAGGGTTGACCCTGTGTGTCTGGCCCCACTGGAAGTGTGGCCCGCAACATAAAGTGTGCATGGCAATGCAAATTTACACATACACCTTGCTGAACCATATGTCACATCTGCAACATACAGGGCGTATCTTTTTTTGGCATGGGGGCACAAGATACATCCTGGTTTGCAAACAGAGCCTAAAACATGGCCTATTGAGTAATGATGGGTTGCAGCTTTTCCACCAGGTTATGAAAAAATATACAGAAGTTTAAATGGTGCAACTAGAAATGATAACTGATCATCAAAAATAACAGTAATTTCTAATATTGCTTTTTTTCTGATTGTATTAATTGTTGGATTTTATGGTCATTAAAGCATTCCAATTTCAAGCTTAGGGTGAAATAGCTTTAGCCCTACTTTTAAATCCCATGCTCATGCGGTTTTAATTGGAAATTCAAAGCATAAGATTTCCCTTCTTTTCCAATTACACTGATATAAAATCATTTATAAGAAATGAATCAGCTATCAAGAGAACTTCTGATTTTTCCCACTCAAAATTGTTATAAAAAGCCTTTGTATACTAGAATCCTCCAATCACTCAGCTATACAATTTGAGGTGTGGCTTATATCTACAGGTATAACACCTCCAACACCTCCCTTCCATTGAAGGTGAACAGTGTTTCCTTCACTATGTTCATACACCTTGTAGTTATCCTGATGGGATTAAAATCCTAAAATCTTTTAATTCCCCAAATGAAATTACCAATTTAACAGGGATCATGCTGAGGATTTCAAGAGTAATTCTGAAAAACTTGATGGTTTCAATAATCTTGGGAATTTTCCTCAATTTTTCCAAGAAAGTGTGAAAAGTTTGATGGAAGCTTAAGCCAGGGAGGAGTTGCATCTTCTGTCTTTCATACTGTCAACGGTTAAAAACTTGGATTCCAAATCAGAGTCTTAATAAGATTCAAGCAGTATCAAAGATTTGGTAAGCTTTATTTCATTTTGAACTAGCTTTCTGGACAAAAACCTGGAATTTCTTAGATTGAATTTTCCTATGATTGGTGGTGATTTGTGAAATTTGAAGTGATCAGGTTGAGTGGTGGTGATTTCAAAAATTTGAAGTGATGAGGTGTATGGAGTGATGGAGTGAGGATTTTTGTTTTTATATTGATTATGTGGAGGGATGAATGCTTGTTTAGCATGTTGATGGATGATGATGGATAAATGGCAGTTTTGATGTTGGAATCTTCCATTTTGATGAAACCTACCACAACAGAAATCTGCATGTCAATTGCTAGAAAGTGCCATCAGGGAGCTCATGAGCAATGTATGACCAAGCTCAGGTCATGCTCTGGCCAAGCTCAGGTCAAGATTCATCCAAGCTCCAATGCACAGTCACTGTGAACCAAGAAATTGTTAGAGAATGAACATGCCTTCAACTAGAGATTGGAGAGAGCTTCAACCAGAGCTTCCTTGATGGCACTTGCTAGCCAGTGCCATCACATTTTTTGTGGTGTACCATTTTGAAATACACCAGTTGGGGGGTATGATTATTTCACAAACCTGCCCTTTTGAATGATAGGATTTTTCAAAAAAAATGGGTTTTTTTCAAAATTTGATACCTCCCATGGTGGGTTTTCTAAATCTGATACACTTTATACAATGCAAGGACTCTATAAAATGCAAGGGTAAATCATTTGTTGGAGAAGGGGGTTTGATATTTTTATGATAGCCATTTTGTGATGAGGACTATAAATGAAAATGAAATCCAGGAACAAAAATGCCTATTTTTTGGTTAAAGATAATCATAATAATTCAAGATAGCCATCTAAAAATTCAATACATTATGATTTGAATTCATATCAAAGTTGCAACTACCAATCAAGGAGGTGGACTGGATGTCAAAGTAAGAAGTCCCTGCAATTGAAGATAATAGCTTGAAGTTGGAAAGCACTGGAACATTAGTTTTCCTTTGATGAGGCCTACTTCTTTTAATTTCAGAATGAAATCCTGAGGGAACTCTGTTTAAGCTTAAATTGAAATCTATGTGGCAAAAAGGGTTACTCTGTATATCAAGTTTCAAGCATGACAGCAGTGTGGGCACTGGTCACATTCATTGATTCCACATAAATCAACAAACTCCTTACATATTTAATTTAGTTCATTGGAAATTTACTTTCCAAAAAAAAAAAAAATGCTGAATTGGATTTCCATTGTGAATTTTCCTTACCCTTAGGGGCCAATTTAACTAGTGAAATAACTAGTTTTACTGCCTATGCATGGAAAGGGAAATAATAAATATTCTAGATGATCTGGGGGGGGCAGGATTTAAATGGTTCTCATTGTGCTCAGGCTCCACAAAATAGTGTTTAAATTTTTCTCCGGAAAGATTTGGATCTCAGCAGAGAATGTCGATGCTACCCTGGAGGGTTGCCGGACTTGCTATTTGGTGGTCTTGTCCCGCCGGGTCTCCGAAGCTTTGGCCATCCTCCATGCTCCAGCCGCGAGGAAGCCCCCAACGCGCAGTTCCGCGTCCCAACCTTCGTCCTTGCGCCCATGCAATATCCACCACATGTACTTTTCTTTATGCAAAAATGCATTGGTCGTGGGCGTCGGCGAGCACGTGCTCGGCCCCTCCCAACTAATTATCTCTTAGTCCAAACTCACCACCGTCAAAAATTGATAACAGTACCCGATTTGAGGCCCAAGCGTTAGAAAACTCTCGAGCTGTTACTTCTCATGTCCGGTCGCGGTGGCTTCAGAGGATCTGATCGGGGAGGTCGTGGCGGTGGGGCAGGTCAATCACGCGGAAGAGGTGGTGGCGGATTTCGAGGCCGAGGGGGATTTGGTGGTGGTTTTGATAGCGGACCCCCATCGGAAGTTCATGGTATGTTGTTTCTTCTTTTTTTCTTTACCTTCTATCCGTCTCTTCCGGTATACTGATCAAGCTCGCTTGTTGGGTCGTTTTTGTTTGAATTGTTTGCTAAATACGGGACTGGCATTATTATCATCCTTCGCCCCCAGAGATGGGCTCATTTATCCACGCTGTGGAAGGAGAAATGTTATGCTCATCAACAAATGCCTCCAAGGTTTGTTGAGATATGTGATGTCCGACAGATGCCATGTAAATGTTAGCTGACTAAGCGCTACGCCAAATTTTCAACACAATCCGACCTCCCAAATGTTTGTGTCTCAATCTATTAGGTCCCTTATTTCAACGCACCAATTTATCTGGCGAACAAAACAGCGATCGGCAAGGTTGATGAAATTCTAGGTCCAATCAATCAAGTTTACTTTACCATCAAGATGAGTGAAGGGATGATTGCCACATCGTTTAGCGCTGGTGATAAAGTCTTCATAGCTGGCGACAAAATTTTACCGATTGAAAGATTTCTACCAAAACCCCCCGGTGAAAAAAGTATGTCCCCCATTTTTGTGTGGTATTTTTCGACTTGCAAAATACTCCTTGAAATCTATGTACCTCAGGAAGAAGAAGCTGACATCTCAACCTTTCTCCCTGTTCTTTAAAAACAATCCAGTCTCCAAAAGAGGTGGTGCTGCCCGCGGTGGTCGAGGAGGTGCATCAAGAGGTGGTGGTCGTGGGACACCTCGAGGCCGGGGATTCTCAAGAGGCTCCTCAAGGGGTGGGGGTGGCGGGCGTGGTTCTTTTCGTGGTGGACCTCCCAGGGGCGGAGGGTTCCGGGGTGGTGGTGGTGGTGGTGGTGGTGGAGGTCGTGGAAGAGGCTTTAGGGGTGGGCGCGGTGGGCGAGGATATTGATTTTCATTCCTGCAATTATATGACAAACCCGAAGACTCCTTTGGCCCCGTCCGGGCTAGGAAGGTAGCATCATGCTTGACAGGTTGATTTAAGCGTGTGCCTTCCGCGTACCGGATCCGTAGGAGACCGAGGATTACATCCTGGAGCGAAACAACAAGTACATGTCCCCGAATGCAATCACCTTTCCGGCCTTTGGTAGAGAGCGCGAGGTTCGCTTTCTTTGCCCAACCTTATTACCCACCATGACCTTGGAAAGAGGTGATGTGAATTTCCCGTAAGCGCAACTAGACATAAATACGACAGTTCATTGCCCCTATGAGTAAGGTCCTGTTGGGGGTATTGGGAACTATGCAAGCATAGTACTTACGTGTCTCTCCTGTGGAAGCCCACAAAAATCAAACCACGAAACGAACAAGGCAAAGGGAAGTACTGACAGTTTGTTCCATCTTGTATCGTGCAAGAGCAAATGGATTTATAAAGGCCCAAGCTCTAATTTAACTCATGATTGTTGGACTATCAACTTGTTTGGGCAACAGGATAGAACCCTTGGGGATCCAGTTCAACAGCATGACCCCCACCTCAGAACATGATTGGGTGGAGTGCATACGTTGGATGCGTCTATGTGGACAAAAGACACATCATGCAATGATCTTCAAGATGAAGAAATTTGGGGAATGGTGCGTTGAGGCTTTGCACTCTGTTTCATAATTTCCATTTGGAATGGGGGATAAATGGTTGGAAATTTGTTTCATAAGAATTAACATTTTCCTGTGAAAAATATCAAAGACATCAGGGAAATTCACCAATATATTTTGAAATATTGACCATCTATTGTGGTCTGTATCCCTTTTTTTGGAAAAAAAAAATTGAATATTGCCCTTGTGACACTTACATGCAATGTAAAAATACCCCCTGTTGAATCCCCAAAGTATTATTTCATTGAAAAATGGGCCCCTTCAGATCTTGAACTACCTTTATTTTGCAGATGCAAGTATTTGGAAGTCCAAAGGGCCACAAACATTTTCTCCTGCTTCATTCAGACTTTGCCTATGTGCTGTGGCACCTCCAGGTCCAATTTCATGACAGACCCCAATCTTGACCAATTAGCTTCATAGTCTTTCATGGTTCTTGCCAAAAATAAAAAATAAAAAGAAATAAAAGAAGGCCAATGTTGAATTCATGACCCGGGGTTGCAAATGGGCATGAATTGCCGTTCATGACGCATATGGGTTGCAAAGGGCAAATCAAAACTCAACAAGGAGTGAGCAAAGTTTCTCACACATTTCAATCCTTTTCAAGTTGCAATTGGGGATTTGCACGTCTTAAAGAGTTGCAACGGGGGATTTTCAACCCCCCGGTGGATGCAAAAGTCTTGAGTGGGGGTTGCACCTGTTTTCCTGGCCCATTTGGGGAAAAATAGCCTCAAATGGGCCATTTGAGGGGGGAATTGGGGTACCCAGGCACCCCAGGACCACATTTGAGTGCCATCAACCCAAATTTGGGGATGTGGCATACTAGGTAGAACTATTATTGGACCACAAAAAGCAATTTGGGAATCAAACACTCTGCCTATTTGCAAGAATACAAAGTCTGGTGAAATATTGTACACATCACTTGCTTTTCACATAATTTTATTTTCCTCAACCCAAAAGGGAGCAAACTTTTGGAGTTTTTGAATTGAAAATCAAATTGAATGCTAAATTGCTGTTGAATTTTGTTTATTATGGGAACAGTTGCAAGCCCCGGCCCCCATGGTTTAAAAATGTCTACGTTGAATGACTTAATTAAAAGTGTTGTTAACAAAGCTTTGGTGGAATCTAGGAATTTGGGTAGGGAGTTGGAAAATAAAACATTGGAAGCCCCAATTGCACCCTCATCTAGGGTTACAATTGAGGAACAAGATGTTTCTTCACAACAGGAATTAACTAAAGGTGGTGGGACACAATTAATATTTCATTTGACTGAGAAGGATTTGGCTTGATCAATACTAACATAACCATGTGGGGTGTAAATATGTAACTATGTAACTAAGAGGTGCCAGAACCAATTGACCTCCTCCTGTGAGAGCATTTGCTAGTTGGAAAGAATACACGATTTATTGTACAAAAACGGGCGGCCATGAATGGCTACGCATTGACAAAATTAAATTCAAAGAAGGATAAATATGTGGATGTAGCATGTGAAAGATTTGGGGTATATGAAGGGCCATGCCTCACCAAAAAGGAAATTCAAACTCACACAATGAAGGTTGGATGTCAATTCATGATCTTTGAAAGTCGGAAAGTAGCAGATTGCACGCAGAATCTCTCCATTAGAAATGGCCTAAAAAATCATCAATCATCTGAAAACCCCTCAGTGCATCCTCAACTGAGGAGAATCTCTGGCCATGCCTTGGATCAACTTAAAGAAGGCATGAAAGATGGGCTCAATAAAATTAAAATCAAAAGGAAAGTGAGCAAGATTGATGGTGGAGAATACATTGATAATAGAAAAATCTATAACAATAAGCGGAGGGCAAAGCTAGCAGAACTGGATGGGAAAGGTGTTATGGATGTTCTATTTGAAATGCTCCAGGAAACCCAGTTTGTTTCCAGGTCAAACTTTTGTGGAGAGGGTCACTTTGAGGCCCTTTTCTTGGCTCATCCTGAGTCTATAAAACTTTTTCAAAAATACCTTAAACTCATTGGCAAACAGTTTTAGAAGTTAAAGAGCAACCATGATGGCAAGGGGTGCTCAAAGTCTTATTCTGAAACAATGGGCTTGCCGTGTTCCCAAATTTTAGGTGAAATACTAGCATCAAGACTTGTGCCTGAGGGTGTTAATCCTCAGTGGAGGTTATACTATGACCCTTCCAGTGAAGTAAGTATTCTTTTTTGGGTTTTTGAAGGGTACAAATTATAGGATTGACAACAAGTATATGATTGACAGCTACCAATTATAGGATTGACGGCAATTATATGATTGACAGCAATTATAGGATTGAAAGCAATTGTAGGATTGAAAAAAATTATAGGATTTAAAGATTAATTATTGCTTTTATTTTTGAAAAAATGACACAGATAAAATGCTCAACCAATCCCAATTGTTCAATAAGTTGAATTCCATGCTTATGGGACAACCTCAAAAAGTTAGGTTGGAGATTTTAAAGTCTGTGGTTGATTATACAGCAGCTTTGGTTGCCAAGCCAAGGCTTGAGCCAAAGGTCCTCTGGTCCCTGCGGTTGACCAAAATTGAAAGCTACTCATTGTGAAATTTTAAAGTGGAAAAATCTAGCTGTGGCTTTTTTTCATTTTCAATTTGAACAGTCTGGTCCCGAGGGGATTTTTTTTTGTTTTTCTTTCTTTTTCTTTCTTTTTCTTTCTTTTTCTTTCTTTTTCTTTCTTTTTCTTTCTTTTTCTTTCTTTTTCTTTCTTTTTCTTTCTTTTTCTTTCTTTTTCTTTCTTTTTTTCTTTCTTTTTCTTTCTTTTTCTTTCTTTTTCTTTCTTTTTCTTTCTTTTTCTTTCTTTTTCTTTCTTTTTCTTTCTTTTTCTTTCTTTTTCTTTCTTTTTCTTTCTTTTTCTTTCTTTTTCTTTCTTTTTCTTTCTTTTTCTTTCTTTTTCTTTCTTTTTCTTTCTTTTTCTTTCTTTCTCTTTCTTTCTCTTTTTTTCTCTTTTCTTCTCTTTCTTCTCTTTTTTTCTCTTTTTTTTCTCTTTTTTTTCTTTTTTTTCTCTTTTTTCTCTTTTTCTCTCTTTTTTTCTCTTTTTTTCTCTTTTTTTCTCTTTTTTTCTCTTTTTTTCTCTGTTTTTCTCTTTTTTTCTCTTTTTTTTTCTCTTTTTCTCTTTTTTCTTTTTCTTTTCTTTTTCTTTTCTTTTTCTTTTCTTTTTCTTTTCTTTTTTTTTCTTTTTCTTTTCTTTTTCTTTTCTTTTTTGTTTTCTTTTTCTTTTCTTTTTCTTTTCGTTTTCTTTTCTTTTTCTTTTCTTTTTCTTTTCTTTTTCTTTTCTTTTTCTTTTCTTTTTCTTTTCTTTTTCTTTTCTTTTTCTTTTCTTTTTCTTTTCTTTTTCTTTTCTTTTTCTTTTCTTTTTCTTTTCTTTTTCTTTTCTTTTTCTTTTCTTTTTCTTTTCTTTTTCTTTTCTTTTTCTTTTCTTTTTCTTTTCTTTTTCTTTTCTTTTTCTTTTCTTTTCTTTTTTATTTTCTTTTTCTTTTCTTTTCTTTTCTTTTCTTTTCTTTTCTTTTCTTTTTCTTTCAAAATTTGAACATGTTTAAAAATGTCAGCTCGCTACTATTGCAAAGCAAGCTGCAAAAGTAACAAAAATAAGTTTAAAATAATAATAATATAATTAACCTACAAATAAGTAGGAAAACCATAAATATTATTAAAGAAATGGATTTTCCGCCCAAAATTAGGTAGGGTCACTCACCGACCCCACCCTTGAAATCCAACTCCTTAAATTTTTAAATAATTAAGAGAAAGAAAGACCAAAATACTACAGCTCCACTATTGAGTTTTCGGTCAATTAAATATTTCACACACATTGTCACGTATAGGTTTCACACCTAAAATTCAGTCAGAATTGAGGTGTTGTGTATATTTTAGGAGTTACGGACGGAAATGTGCTTTGTCACAATTCCCGCACGCAGCCGCGGCAGCCAATGCACCCGCGCGCGGCTGAGATACAGCCCTGTCACTCCGTCAAGGTTGTGTACGCAGCCCCGGGCCTCTGACAAGTACGCAGCTGGGGGACTACAGGTTGACAGAGTGACAGGCGGCCTGAGAGGCTTAGGTACCCCCTAAACATGCTACAACCCACACGGGAACATTCTACATATGTAATAGATGTTCCCGTGGATAGTAGATAGTATAAAAGTACATAATTTTATATTAGAAAAATTAAATAACCTATCCACTTATTTTTTACTGAATATAATTCAAAGTACCAAGAATGTCGAAAATAAGATAATGACAACTTCTCAAAATATATTCAAATACTTTAATATACTATTATGAGAATTTCTAGACATCAATATTTTGTGACATACTAAGAAACTGATGATGTAAAAATATTACATGAATTCCCATGACTTATATTTTTAAGTAATTATTTTAGTAAATCAACTGAAACTTGAAAATAAGGAGTAAAATCAATATCATGACTTTACTCCAATTATTTAATACATAATGAGAACTTACCTGACATCAAAATGTCCGTAGAAATGTCTATTTATATAATTATTAAATTAATGGGAACATTTACTAAGTATTATTAATTAAATAATACATAAATGGGATTGATTAGTGTTATTCACACGTCCTAATATCTATTATGAAGTAGAATAATTTACATACCCTGAGGAATTGGATGCTACCCGTGCTATGGCACCAAGAACACATGAAATGCTACCCCTGGTTACCCTTCTAGCCTTAGTGTCCGTCCCTATGAGCACCTGCAACCCTCAGAAGGACAATATTGGGACTCCAAAAGATATAAAGAAAGAGCTATTTTGAGGATATTGATGGGCAGAGACCCAGTTATATTTACATCCAGACACTGTTCCAAGGTAATCAAGTACTTATAAGAGATAGGTAAGTGATTTATGGCTACGTCTGATCAATAATATTTGTCCTCAACCTGTTTTTTATCAATTAAAACTGCTGAACAACCTTATAACCCCAGTATAAAGGTTTAACCCATCAGTGCATGTCTCAAACAGATACCCAAAGGATTTAATAATATACCAGTGAGTTTTATTATCCTTTCTCTGTTGTTGAAGCTTGGCTACAAGGCCCTGCCACTCCACCGTGTATTTTATATACATATTATCTTTGGGTAAAATATCCTTTAAACTAAAGAGCCCAAAGTAACCAGGACTATGTGTTTTCATACTGAAATCCCTGAAGAGAGGTATTAAAGATCCCCAATATAATTGTGGCCCCTCTATAAAAATATTTAATAATCAATTTATTCATATTGATTCAAAACAATAAACCATAACCAAACCACTTAACCTTTCAATAAGCTTAATCCAAATATTTTACAGATTTTTGCAGAATTTATTAAATAATATATTTATTATTTATTCTATCACCTCTGGTAGCTAAAGGATAGCAAGGGTCTTGGCATCCAGGAGGCTGACAATTGGGGGTCTGACCGGGAAGAATTCCATTTTATTATATTTAATACCTTGGACCAGACATCTCATGTAAAAATGAAATCAAAGATAAATTTATCTGAATTTATAACTGTGATTTATCATTAAATTCTTTTGAAGTGGATTTAAAAACCAATGCAGAATTCATAATATATTATTTAAATCTTTTAAAGATAAGAAAAGAAGAATATATTAAAAATTCTAAACCTACTGGTTGGAAAGCCTTGACTCAAGCTGAGAAACTTAATATCTCTTCTGCACGTAAACACTTTGATAAACTCCTTGAACAAGAAGATCTTGAAAGGCGTATCAACTTTCAGGCTTTATTAAGGAAACATAAAGCTTGGAAGAAATACCGTATAAATTACTTTTTGAAATATAAAAGTAAGTATACAACTTGTATTACCATATTATTTTTTTTAAAAAAAATAATATTTTCATATGTTATTAACCAAAAAATACACTTTTTTATAAGTGAACCCTCCTGTACCAGAAACCACCGCCACTGAAGTTGATTTATTGGATCAGGAAATCCCAGATATCTGTGGAAGCCCTGAAAATATCAATTGGGAAGGTGAAGACCTCATTGGAACACACCAAGACTCCGTAGGATTACCTACTAATGATCAATTTAACCCCAATAAGGTCTTGGTACCTTTGAACATCAACTTCAGTGAGTTTTGAATAAAACTTATTTTTAAGGATTTTTTCTGTAAAATAATTATAAACATATTATTCTAAAAATGAATAGACGTTACACAAGAGCCTCAGAAAGAATTCCCTCCTATGGCTCTTTGCCAACAGATCTCAGTAACCATGAGAACACCAATAAGGACAACCATGAAGGGACTAGAACCCATGAATAAAATTTTGATGGACAAGGAGCAGCACCAATTACTTCTGCCCTCTCCCAACCTAGAGCCGGAGAAGGTAGTAGAATCAAGCCACCCTCCTTTACAAAAAGATTCCCTGCAGCCACCCCAGCAGAATCTGGCCAAGGAAGCCAGGATCAAAGACTTAGTCAAAGAGCAGGTGAAATATTGGGAAGAATTCAAAGAAGCCCAAGCCAAGGAGGACATGGTGTCTATGAAAAAGATAATCTCCCAGGGAAAATCCACCCAGATAGCTCTTCAGAAAATGATTCCAAGGAAAGAGGTAGAATCCTATGTAGAAAAGTGGAATCCTTGGGATCAATTAGCCCAACTAAAAGGCAAAGGATCAGGAAAGAAGTGATCCTCTTCCCATCCAAAACCAAAGGGAAAAAAAGACTGCAATCAGATCATATCCCTAGTTAAAAAATGGAAAACATTTTACAACAATTAGCTTCTAATTCTGAGACCAAACAAACCTCTGATGTAATTACTTCCTTTTCTAATGATATGCGTCATAATTTCAAAATTGTTTATGAAAATTTGGAAGGTGTTTATACCCAAATGGATAAATTAACCTCAGTAGTAGCCAAATTGATTAATAAACAAACAAAGACTGTAGAAATGGAAGAAATTGAAGAAAACACAGAACAGTTATTGCAGACAATTAATCAAGGTAGGATCAGACAGACTCAAAAAATTGAGAATATGTTATCAGGAATCCAAGAAGATTTTATTATGTCTTTCCACCCCTTAAAAGAAGAATTGGCAACCACCACTAACAGCACTATTCTATCCCTTAGTGAAAAATTTGATGTGCTTAATAACAAAGTGGACCTGCAACTTAATCTGATCAAAAATGATCTTAGAGACTTGAAAGTCTGTCTGACCAACCCCTTGGGGAGTACTACAGAGGAACCAAAACCTCCCAGACAAACCACTACTCCTTATGCACCACCCTTATTAGGAATGCATAGGAGTGACACCTTTAGGCCTAGTCCTACCCCTGAGATGGAGGAAGCACTCAAACCGTTACCCCCTATTTCTGAATGGCCCAAGTTCTCTGGTGAAGGAGAATACAATCATATAAATTTTATTAAATTTATTGACTACACCATTAACTCTTATGACCTACCAGAAGCTATAGCTTTAGTAAGGCTACCCAGGCTATTTGAAGGAGTAGAATTGAACTGGTTTATCATTAAAAGAGAAGAAGTAGGATCCTTACCATGGAATTTTCGGAAACTTCTGATTAAAGAACAATTTGGTTCTAGAATGTGGAAAAGAAAAATGATGAAAAATTTTGAAAATTCCTCATTTGACCCCTCCAAGGATAAACCTCAAAAATGGTGCTTGGAACAGAAGAAAAGGTTGGATTGCTTCTATCCAGATGCTGATAAAGAGGAAGTAAATGAAAGACTCCTCAACCTGTGTCCTGGCAATCTTAACCATAGTGTAAGATGTAGGATGAGTATGGATGCTGACTTGCCAACTCTAACCAATGTTCTAGAAGAAGTAATAGACAAGAATGGGTTAGACAAGAAAGCCCCTTCCGGACCCAAAGAGAACTATAACATCAACAAAACCAGAGAACAAGCTCCTCTGATGAATGCCTCTGATAATAAGAAAACTAATGAGAATAGGGATAAAGAGAGGATGCCTGCAACTTGTTGGAATTGTAACAAGACTGGGAATATGAGAAAAGACTGCCCATTACCAAAAAGAAAGATAGCAGTCTTGGAAGGAGAGCAGGAGGTTGAAGGGAAACAGAACTATGAAGATATAGCTGATACTGAAGGATCTCTTTCTTAATGTGAATTGATCCTGAGCAGCCCCATTAATGTTATAGAAGGAGATATACGCACTTCTGTAGAAATCAATAACATCCATGGGGATTCTAGCTTGCCCCAACAATGGGATCCTACCATAATTCCTAGACATATTATGGATGTCAAACCATTAACAGTTAAACCTATGAGTGGGAAAAGTTATACCACTGGTCAAACTTGTTATGCAACAGGATTGTATAAAAACAGACCTATAAGGTTATTACTGGATAGTGGAGCCTTTTGCTCATGTCTCTGTGCTGAATTCTTTAAAAAATGGGACCCCAATCTGAAAGAACACCTTTTGCCCGTCCCAAAAGCCAGGTTTAGCTCTTGCAACTCTACCATGAATGCTATTGGAGTATGGAATGCTCCTATAATACTACCTCATACTAAAGGATCATTGGGAGTACAAGTGGAATTTGTAGTATTTCTCAACGGACTATGTGACTACCTGATACTGGGTAATGATGCCTTATGTCTATATGGTATAGATGTGTTCCAGAGTAGAGGAAGATACTTCACAGTAGGAGGTAATTGGGACAAGAAGTTTTAGATATGCACCATTCTGTCTAACTTCCCCTCCTCTACTTATCAAAAGCATTTAGAAGACTTTGACCAAGAATACTTCTCTCAAGCAGCTCTGAATATGAAACTTTCTGAGGAACAGAAGAAAGATATATTGAAAGTCTGCTTTGAGAACCAGAATGCTTTTTGTACTAAAGATCATCCCATTGGTGATATTAAAGGACATGATATGGTATTGACATTGACTATTAAGCCTCCTTATCCTCCTAACTTAAGAAGGCCAGCCTATCCTTCTAGTCCCAAGTCTAGAAAAGCTCTTGAGGAACATATCCAAGAACTGATAGAATTACAAGTATTAAGGAAAGTAGGGCATAATGAACAGGTAGATTTGACCGCACCTGTAATCATAGCTTGGCATAATGACAAGTCAAGAATGGTAGGAGACTTCAGAATGCTCAACAATTATACTCAAGCAGATTATTATCCTATACCCCGGATTGATCATGCTCTGCATGACTTGTCCAAGGCCAAGTACATTACTACTATGGATATGCTTAAAGGTTTCCACCAGATACCAATAAGCCCTGAAAGCAGGAAGTTTATGAGAATAATCTGTCATTTGGGAATATATGAATATCTTAGGATGACCTTTGGTATAAAGAATGCTCCATCACACTTCCAGAGAACAATGGATACAGTTCTAGGTACTGACATCAAAAAAGGATAGATGATGGTATATATAGATGATGTTATCATATACTCTGATGAATGGGATACTCATATTAACCAAGTAAGATTAGTACTCCAGACTATCTCCAGAGAAGGATTGAAGGTGTCCATGAAGAAATGCAACTTTGGCTACGGAGAATTGAAAGCCTTAGGACATATAGTCTCTGGTCTGACTCTAGCTGCTGATCAAAATAAGATAGCTTCTGTCATGAATAGACCTATGCCTCAAAACAAAACAGAATTACTGTCTTTCATTAGTTTTTTCAGTTATTACAGACAACACATACCAAACTTTGCTATGCTAACTAAAAGTCTGTATGAAGTATGCAACAACAACAACCTATTTGAAATGACTCATGAGAGACTAAAAAACTATGAGGAATTAAAAATAGCTATGACCTCTACTCCTCTACTTATCCAACCAGATTACTCCAAGCCCTTCAAACTGTACCTTGACGCCTGCATGGAAGGGCTAGGAGCTGCTCTACATCAGGAAAGGATAGAAGAAGACAGACCAGTAGAGAAACCAGTACTCTTCATATCTAGACAGATCAAAGATACAGAGAAGAGATATGGAGCCAGTCAGTTGGAATGTTTAGCACTAGTATGGGCTTTAGAGAAGCTACACTATTCCTTAGAAGGCACCACTTTTCAAGTAATCACAGACTGTAATGCTGTAAGAACTTTTATGAACATGAAAACTCCCAGCAGACATATGCTCAGGTGGCAAATTGCTATACAACAGTATAGAGGACAGATGACTATATTGCATAAAGCTGGAGCTAAACATCAGAATGCTGATAGTCTAAGTAGGAATGCTTTTCCTAATGACTCTAACAATCCAGCATATGACCCTGAAGATCAAGATATTTTTCCTATCCTGAAAATCAATCTTTTTGAATTGAGTGCTCCAATAATGGGGATCCAGTTATGTGAATTAGATACTGCTTTCTTCAACCTAGTAAGGGATAACTAATCTCCTGAAATCAAGCTGCTGATTACCATTATGGAATGTGAATCCCCAGAAGCAGCTCTGATAAATAGCCTACCTGCTTCATTACTTAAAACCTATAAAGCAGGAAGGTTTACCTTTTGGGATGGTCTCCTTTACTATAGACACCAACATTCCAGCGTATTAGTACTAAGCAACAAACAACGTATACAACATATACTCCAGGAATGCCATGAAAACTGTTCATCAGGGCATCTATCCACAGAGAGAACTTTAGAAAAAGTAAAACAAACTGCTTGGTGGATAGACTGGAAAGAAATCACCACTGAATATGTTACTAGCTGTGAAACCTTCCAGAAATATAATAAAACTACTGGAAAAAGGTTTGGATTCTTACAGAAGATATCTGAACCTACAACCAGATGGGAAATCATCAATATGTATTTTGTCACCGGCCTCCCCCCTGGAGGTACTCATTCATATAACTCTGTCCTAGTTATAGTTGAAAGATATTCTAAGAAGGCAAAATTCTTACCTAACCACAAAGAAGATAGTGCTATGGATGTAGCTTTACTATTCTGGAACAGGATCATAGCTGATGTGGGTATACCCAAGATTATAATCAGTGACAGAGACCCCAAACTCACCTCTGAGTTTTGGAGGAATCTAAATGATATACTGGGGACTAATCTAGCATTTTCTATAGCATACCATCCCCAAACTGACGGATTAGCTGAAAGAATGATACAGACCCTAGAAGATATTTTAAGGAGGTTCTGTAGCTTTGGTCTAGAATACAAAAAATCAGATGGTTATTGCCATGATTGGGTAAGCCTACTCCCAGCTCTAGAGATGGCTTATAACAGAAGTAAACATTCTTCTACCAAAGAAGCTCCTTACATACTAGAAAGAGGATGGATTCCAAAACTCCCTAGGAATAACTTAAACTATAACTTAGCCACTATTCATTCAACATCTCTTGACTTTAAGAAGATGATAGATCTGGAAAATAATCATGCTCAAAAATATGCAGAAGAAGAAGTAGAATACAACAAACAAAGATGGGAAAAATCACATAAAGAACCTGAATTTAAAATAGGAGATCAGATCTTGATATCTACAACCAATTTCAGCAATCTAGCAGGTAACAGAAAACTGAAACCAGCCTTTTTTGGACCATTTGTTATCAAGAAGATTCATGGCAAAAATTCTGTGGAAGCAATCTTGAGTGAAGAATTATTAAGGAAACATCCAGTATTTCCTGTTAGCCTAGTCAAAAACTTTCAACCAAGAGAATGTTGAATCCTCCCTCCAGCAATAATCCCAATAGAACCTGACCCTGTGAAAGAAAAAGGGAAAGTCAGCAGGATATTGAGAGACAAGAAAGAGACAGTACAAGGAAAAGATGTTAGACCATACTTAGTGAGATACAAAGGAGAATCTGCAGACAAATATGAATGGTTACCAGAAAATAACATACCTGATGCACCAATACATCTCAGAAACTACAGGGCTAGCAAAAGGAACTGAAATACACATGAAGTTAATTTTCTCCCAACATCCTCCAGATTTCTTTTTTCAGATATGGCCATATCTTGGAGTGGGGGAATGTCAGCTTGCTACTATTGCAAAGCAAGCTGAAAAATTAACAAAAATAACATAAAAATAATAATAATATAATATACCTAAGAAGGAGTAGGACAACCATAAATATTATGGCAAAATTGGATTTTCCACCCAAAATTAGGTAGGGTCACTCACTGACCCCACCCTTTAAATCCAACTCCTTATATTTTTAAATAATTAATGAAAGAAAGACCAAAATACCACAGCACCACTATTGAACTTTTTGGCCAATTAAATATTTCAACTGTATTGTCACGTATAGGTTTCACACCTAAAATTCAGTCAGAATTGAGGTGTTGTGTATATTTTAGGAGTTACGGACGGAAATGTGTTTTGTCACAATTCCCACACGCAGCCGCGGCAGCCAATTCACCGGCGCGCGGCTGAGATACAGCCCTGTCACTCCGTCAAGCTTGTGTACGCAGCCCCAGGCCTCTGAAAAGTACACAGCCGGGGGACTACAGGTTGACAGAGTGACAGGTGGCCTGAGAGGCTTAGGTACCGCGTAAACATGCTACAACCCACACGGGAAAATTCTAAATATCTAATAAATGTTCCCGTGGATAGTAAATAGTATAAAAGTACATAATATTATATAAAAATACTTAAATAATCCTTATGCGTATTTTTTATTTAATATAATTCAAAGTACCAAGAATGTCAAAAATAAGACAATGACAACTTCTAAAAATATATTAAAATACTTTAATAAATTTTTATAAGAATTTCTAGACATCAATATTTTTGTGAAATACCAAGAAAACTAATGATGTAAAAATATTACATGAATTCCCATGACTTATATTTTTAAGTAATTATCTTAGTAAATCAACTGGAACTCAAAAATAAAGAGTAAAATCAATATCATGACTTTTACTCCAGATATATAATACATAATGAGAACTTACCTGACATCAAGATGTCCGTAGAAATGTCTATTTATATAATTATTAAATTAATGGGAACATTTACTAAGGATAATTAATTAAATAATACATAAATGGGATTGATTAGTGTTATTCACACGTCCTAATATCTATTATGAAGTAGAATAATTCCCATACCCTGAGGAATTAAATGCTACCCGTGCTTTAGTACCAAGAAAACATGACAGGCTGCCCCTGGTTACCCTGCTAGCCTTAGTGTCCGTCCCTTTGAGCACCTGCAACCCTCAGAAGGACAATATTGGGACTCCAAAAGCTATAAATAAAGAGCTCTTTTGAGGATATTGATGGGCAGAGACCCAGTTATATTTATATCCAGACACCGTGCCAAGGTAATTAAGTACTTATAAGAGATAGGTAAGTGATTTATGGCTACATCTGATCAATAATATCCGTCCTCACCCTCTTTTTTATCAATTAAAACTGCTGAACAACCTTATAACCCCAGTATACAGGTTTAACCCATCAGTGCACGTCTCAAACAGATATCCAAAGGATTTAATAATATACCAGTGAGTTTTATTATCCTTTTTCTGTTGTGGCATCTTGGCTACAAGGCCCTGCCACTCCATTGTGTATTTTATATACATATTATCTTTGGGTAAAATATCCTTTAAACTAAAGAGCCCAAAGTAACCAGGACTACGTGTTTTCATACTGAAATCCCTGAAGAGAGGTATTAAAGATCCCCAATATAATTGTGGCCCCTCTATAAAAATATTTAATAATCAATTTATTCATATTGATTTAAAACAATAAACCATAACCAAACCACTTAACCTTGCAATAAGCTTAATCCAAATATTTTACAGATTTTTGCAGCATTTATTAAATAATATATTTATTATTTATTCTATCACCTCTGGTAGCTAAAGGATAGCAAGGGTCTTGCATCCAGGAGGCTGAAAAAAAAGAACTCAAGAGGAAAAAAAGGGTTAAAAGGGAACCAAAAAGAACAAAGATAGTAAGTCTTTTATTTTGAGTGTTTATTTTTATGGTTTAATGAACTGATGGGAAAATGATTTCTGTAGTGGAAGGAAGGCTCTTCATCTGAATTTAATAGTTCAGAGGAAGAGACTGAAAGTGAATTAGGCTCCCTTCTTTTGGAATCTTTTTCCTCTTCTGAGGAAGAAGAAGAAGCAGAGAAGTTAACCATGATTTTTCATTTAATTGATGTTATCAAACCCAAAAATGAATACTAATTTGCTTTTGATCTCAGCAACCAAAAGTGACATACCTCAATCAAATAAATGAGAACTTACATAAGCTCTTGGGGAAGGTTTGGGATCCAGTTGGTTATGGGAAGTTTGGATGAGTCCTTGCAAAATCACTTGGGTATGATGTGTTGAATCAGATGTACTCTAATTCTCATATTTTCTTTCTTTTTGTCTTGGCCTGACGGCTGTTGTATGTCTGTATGTGTCCGTCTGCTGTCTAGAGTGTGGAAACTCTAATTTCAGAGTGCGCTCGACTCTCCTTCCTTCATCCTTCCCTCAGTCGGCTGAACGGGAACTCGGCTCATCTGAACAGAACCTTCTAACGACAACACCACCTTCTTCAAGATCAACCTCCATCAACCTTCGACCAGTCCATCCTTGAGTATACCTCGACCAGCAGCCAGTACGATAAGAGTGAGACCTCAAATCGAATCTTTCGCTAGTGTCTTTACTGACCATTTCCCAACAGCTCGTTCAAGGCGCTTCTACGGACAACTCCCGATTGTTATCTTTGGTCGTTTACTTTTCTTTGTCCTTCCTTGAGTAAATCATCTTCTTCATTGATTGAGTCTCTTTCATTCTATCTGACTTTATTTCCTTGACCATCTAGTAGTTTGTCATCCCTGCTCATCTCCTGAAACCTAGCTGTTCTTCTTCTGCTGTATTGATAGCAGAAGCCTCCTGTTGGTCTTTTCTTTTTCTCAATCTCATTCTTCTTTTCAGTTCTTGTTTCTAACTATTTCTTTCTATGTGAAATAATAGTCTGGTCCTGGTTTTATAGTCTTCATTTCTTTCACGGTTAAAAGCCGAAATGCCAGACGCCGGTCCTTCTTCGACTCCAGGACCAGGGGGAGATCCAACAAACTTCAAATCCCAAGCCATGAAGGTCCTCATTGAATCAACACCGCTTCTAAACGAGGATAACTACAGTATGTGGCGGAAGAAAATGGATAAACTCTTTAAGCTACGAGGAATCTTTCATCTTATGAGCTCAGCGGAAGAAACAAACAAACTGGATGAGGAAACAAACCAAGAGATGGTTGCATACCTGATTGCCAAACTCGACACAAACACGTACAACAACATCATTGATGATCTCAACAAGGACAACGCCAAACTCATCTGGCTCGCAACTTGTGCCCATTTCGCATCCTCTCAATCGGCAAACAGGGCCAGGGTATTCAACGGCTTTCTTCACCTCTCGATGACGACAAACATCGAAACCTTCGTCACAACGAACAAGACATATCTGAAGAAGCTAACTGAAGTCGGCATTGACCTGCCAACCGATATCATAGCATATCTGGTACTATTTAAATTTCCCCCCTCTTTACAAAGTATGAAGTCCCAAATCATGCACTCCACCACCGACCTGAAAATAGAAACCGTCCTCGACCATCTGACTCATCATAAAAACAAAATCAGTGCACAGGAAGCCCAAAGCGAACCGGTTAATACAGCTCTATACAACGGACCAAGGTGTGAGAATGGTAAACACAACCCCGCCGTCACTACTCATCCCGCCAACTCCTGCTGGGCCGAATTTCCGGAGTTGAAACCCTCACATCTTCAGAACTGCGGTAATAAAGGAAGGAAGAAAACGGAAGAAGAAGCACACTATTACTCTTTCTTCTGTGGGATGAACTCTGACAATCAATGTGCACCTGGCCCAAATTGCTTTATCCTTGATTCTGGATGCTTGATTCACATGATCGTGGACAAATCTCTATTTCAATCCATCTCTACCTCCAACGATAAGGGTGCTATCCAAACCGGCAAGAGAAACGCTGACATCAAAATTGAGGGAATGGTCAGTGCCCTTATACCCTCTCTTGCGTCCACAGTTCTTCTCAGCAACTCCGCCTGGGTACCAGACGCTACGGTTAATTTAATCTCTCTTGGGGCATTGGTCGAGAAAGGCGCCAGTCTACGAGTTGACTCCTCTAGCTCACCCTGCAAGTTCTTCCTGAAGTTTCAAGGCAAAAAAGTCCTCTCAGGGAAAATTATCAACAATCTGTTTGTAATAGACATGGCCACCGACAAAAATGTAGGTCTATACTCCAGCAATAAACTGCCTGAAATTCACAAAACTTTGGGCCATGCGAGTCTTGGGCAAATGGAAAAGTATCTGAACGAATCCATCTCAGCCAAGGAGAAGCTAAATTTCGAGTGTCTGGACTGCAACAAGAGCAAGATTACTAAATCTACCTTCTCTCAAGCTCAACAACCGGCAAAAACATCGTTTGATTGCATCCATGTTGACTTAATGGGTCCTCTTAATCCCACAGCAAAGGGAGGCTTTTAATTTGTGCTCAATCTTGTGGACTCTTTCTCTGGCTACATCTCTTTTTTTCCGCTTCAATCAAAGGACAAGGCAGCTAGTACGTTGATCTTCATCATGGAAAATGAACACAGGAAGAATCACCAATACCCCTCCAAAGTGTGTTCCAACGGAGGAGGAGAATTCGTCAACAATAAACTCTCTTCGTTCTACAAGGAAAAACAAATCAATCAAATTATAACTGAACCTTACCATTCTCAACACAACGGTTGAGTAGAAAGAGCTAATCAAACTGTAATGGAATCAACTAGGGCGATCTTCACTGAAACCAACATTCCCAAACACTACTGGCACAAGATCATCAGAGGGAGCTGCATCCTACTCAATCAAATTCCCAAAGAAAAAGGCGGCAAATCACCTTGGGCTCTATTTCATGGAAAGGAACTCCCGGCCGACTATTTCAAGCCAATTGGCTCACCACTGACGTATCGTCTGAGTGATCTCCAGATCAAATCCAAGCTGAATGAGAAAGGGGATTCAGGAGTTCTCATTGGTTTCAATCCAGCCCTATTGTCCTACAAGATTCTCTCCAGCTCTGGAAAAATCATTGACACCAAACATGTCAAGTTCTCCAAGTCATCAAGCTCCTTCTTAACCCTTGGGGAAGATGGCTCCAACAACGATTTCAGTCCAACCAAAATTCCTATCAATCACGATACGTCCATCCCAATTGAATTGCCTTTGGAAGAAGATTCTTCAAGCCTAGACTTAATCAACTCTGTAAAAGAGGAAGAGGAATCCAACTCTGCCGGCAATGAAATGGAGGATGAAGAAATTGTATTGACTATCTTGCAACCATCCCTAAGAAACAGAGAAGCTCTGAAGAAACCCAACCAGTATGGCTATCACGCAGAAAAACTGCCTTCATCCATTGAAGAAGCACTCACCATTCCTGTCTGGAAAGCATCCACGTTAAAAGAATTCCAATCCATCAACAAACAAGGAGTTTGGGAAGAGACCAATGAAGATCAAGTGACCAACCCACTCAAGACAGTTCCCGTATACAAAATTAAGGAAAACGCACACGGCAAACCTCCCACCTATAAAATGCGTCTCTGCGTACAAGGGTTCAACCAGAAGTATGGCTTGGATTACTTAGAAACTTATGCACCCACCGGAAGAATAGCCTCTCTTTGAGCTCTGCTCACCTTTGCCATGGACAAAAAACTTGAACTGCTGCAACTAGATGTGAAGGGGGCCTTCCTGCATGCCGACTTGGACAAGGACATCTACATCTTGAACCCTCCAGGCTCAGGTAAAAAAGGTAAATACCTCAAGTTGAAGAAATACTTGTATGGCCTGAAGCAAGCACCACAAAACTGGTACAAAACGCTAACATCCTGGATTGAATGCCAAGGATATTCCAAATCTTCGTGCAACCCTTGCCTATTTCTCAACAACAACAACTTGTCTGCCCTCTTCTTTCACGTAGATGACCTCATAGTGGCCGGAAACACCACTTAGTTTGAAGACCAATTTCTGGAGCGGTTCAAGAACTCCTCAGCTCATCCTCCAAACACCTTGCTGGGTATGAAGGTCTCCAGGGAAAACAATCTTTTATGTCTCAGTCTGCTGCTCCACATAGATAAAGGCCTATCAGAATTGAACCTGACTGATTGCAAACCAGTATCCACACCCAGGACAACCGGACTCCACTTATCTCCTGCAACAGAGGAAGATCATAAGAAATTTCTATCTCTCAATGTCAACTATTGATCTCTGATTGGGCGCCTCAACTTCATCTCTGGTCTAGCCAGGCCGGAAATCAGTTTTGCCGTATCAAGCTTGGCCCGCTTCTCAGAGAAACCAGGGTACTCCCACTGGATGGAAGTTATCCATGTGTGGAGATACCTGTTGGCCACAAAAGATTTCTGTCTCACGGTGGGTCCTTGGTCAATATCAAATTGCCTCATTTGCTACAGCAATGCTACCTGGGGGGACAATCCACACAGCAGGATCTTGCAGAGCAGCATGGCCGTTTCCTTCAAAGGTAGCCCATTGTACTGGACCAGTCATTGACAAAGGTGCATCACTCATTTGTATACCAAATCCAAATGTGTAGCCTTATCCGACTGCCACCTTGAAGGAAGATGGCTCCATCAACTACTTACAGAAATTTACCTAGAAAAATTCAGATGTCCGCGTCATCTCATAGATAACAAGGGCTTGGACGACAAGGTTAAGAAGTTTGGTATCAATTCCAAGGCTAAACATATCAACATAAAGATGAAAAGCTTGCGAGAAGACTATGAGAGTGATTGCATTGATTTAAAGCTCATACCCTCTCAGTCCATGATGGCAGATGCCTTAACCAAAGCCGCTAATAAAACCTCAAACCTGAGACTTGTAAATTCCTTTTCTTCTTTTCACTAGACTCTGAGTCGAGGGGGAGTGTTGAATCAGATGTACTCTAATTCTCATATTTTCTTTCTTTTTGTCTTGGTCTGACGGCTGTTGTATGTCTGTATGTGTCGGTCTGCTGTCTAGAGTGTGGAAACTCTAATTTCAGAGTGCGCTTGACTCTCCTCCCTTCATCCTTCCCTCAGTTGGCTGAACGGGAACTTGGCTCATCTGAACAGAACCTTCTAACAACAACACCACCTTCTTCAAGATCAACCTCCATCAACCTTTGACCAGTCCATCCTGAAGTATACCGCGACCAGCAGCCAGTACAATAAGAGTGAGACCTCAACTTGACTCTTTTGCTAGTGTCTTTACTGACCATTTCCCAACAGCTTGTTCAAGGCGCTTCTATGGACAAATCCCAATTGTTATCTTTGGTCGTTTCCTTTTCTTTGTCCTTCCTCAAGTAAATTGTCTTCTTCATCAATCAAGTCTCTTTCATTCTATCTGACTTTATTTCCTTGACCATCTAGTAGTTTGTCATCCCTGCTCATCTCCTGAAACCTAGCTGTTCTTCTTCTGCTGTATTGATAGCAGAAGCCTCCTGTTGGTCTTTTCTTTTTCTCAATCTCATTCTTCTTTTCAGTTCTTGTTTCTAACTATTTCTTTCTATGTGAAATAATAGTCTGGTCCTGGTTTTATAGTCTTCATTTCTTTCATGATGAGCATGGATGGTTGAAGGTACAAAAGTAAATGATTGAAACATTGATGAAAAATAAGACATGCTGTTCAAAGATCCTTGGTTGAATTAAAGACATTAAAAATATAGAACAAAGACTTGATGTTAATGAAATCAATGAAAACATTGCCTCTTCAAAATGACTTTCAAAGCTAGGAATTGGAAAATTAATAGCTGGCAATGATGGTAGACCAATATGTTTCCGTTAATTGATTCATGTTGTACTTATAATCCTATGAAAATGGGTGTAAAAGAAAAATTCCTCCCTCAAGTTTCAGATCCTATCTTCATTTGATTTTTCAACAATAATCACTGCATTCATCTTGTACTTGAGGGAGGAATGATTCCAATCCCACACATTATTTCAAAACCTTCTTCTTTGACTTCTAAAAAAGGTTATTTTTGGGTTGAACATCTAACAGATCATCTTGATTTTTATTCTCAGTTATAATATTAATTTTAATTTCATCATTTGGTTTTGGGTTCTGATGCTTATCTTGTAATTCTCTTGATTTAAAGGGTAATCACATTTTGAAAATGATTATGTTGAGTGTCCTGAGTTAACATCATTATTTTTAGTGTTTTAAATGGGATTTTATTGAAAAGTCAATTCAACTTTTTCTGGGCTGATCCCATCATAAGAAATATTTTTACTTCTTGTGATGGGATCAGCTTAACACAAGTTGAATGTGTTTTTTTGGTGTTTTTACTTGAGGCCTGTAGTAAAAACACAAAAAAGGTTGACTTGATAGAAGTATTTTTTGGTGTTATCACTTTAGGGCTAGTCCATTGTGATAGAATTCTTTTTGGGTGTTTTTATTTTAGGGCTAGTCCATTGATGCGGGCTTGATACAAGTCCACATCATTGGAGCAGCTTGACACAAGTTGACCTTGTATTTTTTGGCCTTTTTTACTTTAGGGCTGTTCCATAGACTTTCATTGTTTCTTTAATTTTTGGTATTATTACTTTAAAGCTGTTCCATAGACTTTTTAATTGTTATTGATGGCCCCAGAGTGGTTAAATGTTTAGAATTTCCATCATTTATTTTTTTCAAATTTTTGACTTTTTTATTTTTTTATTTTTTTGGTGTTTTTGTTTTGTTTTGTTTTATTTTTGTTTGTTCAATTTTTTATTTATTTTTATTTGATTTATTTTTAATTTAATTTATTTTCTTTTCTTTCTTTTTTTTTCACTGAAAATGGGAGATGAACAACTGCTCATGGCTAAAATGAGTTATGAGCAGCTGTCAACAACTGAAATGGGTTGGGAGTGGCCATTCACAACTGAAATGGTTTGCAAACCCCACCAAAAAACATGATTTGGGTTGTGAAAAGGATGTGTAGGGTTTCAAATTCAACATTTCGCATAAAAGAATAACAAACTTCCTCAGATTCAAAAACTCTTTTTACTCAGACTACTATTTTGTCGTTAATATTTGTCGGAGTACTAGAGAAGAGAGAGCCAACTGACCTAAGAAAATAATGGAAATGGCATGCTCAACTGAAAGCAATGCTTCAGGTAAGATATTTCCAAAACTTACCAAGAAGAAAAAAGGCAGCAGTGCAATGCACACTAAAATTTGCAGATCCACAGAACCAGGGATAGATAGGAAAGGTAAGGCCTCAGGAATCCCATCAAGAAAAGACAAGATTGAGACCAGAAAAAATAGGGAGTAAAGCACCAGGTAAGATTCTTCCCCTCAGACCAGACCTAGATAAGACCAGAGTGTACATTGACATGACTGCCACCGCACATGTAAATCAGATATCAAAAAAGGCAAATTCCTTATAATCCTCCACCAAAATTGCAGTAGACTTTTGTTGATCTTCTTCTTAAATCATTATTATCAGTAAAGTTGTAAAGCTCAACCCAATAATTTGATATTGAATTTGAATTAAAAAATTTGAAAAATAATCATTAGGAAATTAAATCATAATTATTGACCACTGAGGAGCCCAAGGGATTAAATATTAATTAGCTAAATCAAACCAAAAATTGCTTGAAATCAATTCTTCACATTCCCTTGCAAATTCTGCCATTTCTTTGAGCTTGAAATTCTATCAATATTCTAGCTGCAAATTAGGTCAAACTTCTATTATGTTAGTTTTCCATGTAGGTTTTCACCCAATCAACAAATCTTGAATCTGGTTCAATTTCTTCTTGAAAATATCCACCAAATTTATCCCCAATTGCATTTGTAAGGGCCAAATCTCTATTTGTTACAAAGGCTTTGGGAATATTGTCCTTATCCCAAATAAGTATTAGCTTTGAAAGATACCACAAATACAATTATTGGGTTTTGTGGCTCATCAGGGTGAAGAAAATTAAATATTTTTGGTTTGTTGAAGCCATTTCCACAAAGTGAAACAGGGGAAATCTATAGAGGTTTTTCCTGTATTTTCAATCCATTATGCACACATTGTGGAATTTTATGGCCAAAGAGACTGGAAAAAGGTTAGAAAAAAATCAGGATTCCAAATTTCCATCTGATGAGTTCATAATTGAATGCATCAAGTTCTCAGAAGAGGTATTCATCAGATTCAGGACATATGGAAGAGATTATTTACCATTTAAAAGCTCCTTCTTTATTTTTTATCTTATAATTCTCTTTAATTCTGTTTAAATTTTGCCCATATTCCTGTTTCAAGGATTTCAATATTTGTTTTTCACGGAAAACAGCTAAAATCAATTCTCTGATGTTTTATTTTTATCAAAGTTTCAGTCTGTAATGGATTGAATGACCACTAGGACCAAAAAGGGCTCATCATTGTTTTCTGGATTTCTTACAACCAATTTACATGGGCTTTATTTGATTCTTTTGGATCCATAAAGCATCAAGGGAAAATCAACAGCCCTTGAGGATTTCTGAGATGATGAGGGACCAGGATTTTAATCATTATTAAATCTCCAAAAGCACTTCAAACACACATTCTTGTCTGTGTGTGAATTTGTGATTCTGACTGCATGCCCATGATGCTTTTCCCAATTTTGTGTAAACTCCATCAATTCAGAAAATTTTTGAAAACTTTCAAGAGGGATCCACATATTTAACTTGTTATAAATTAATCACATTGATGTTGCCTATTATTCAAATATTTGAAATCTTTTTCAAAAATAAACAGACCTGTGGTTTTGAAATGGCCATAAAATCTGGGCCAACAGCTGCACAGGCCACCATAAAGGTCATACTCCCTTTTCTCTTGTGAAGGGGGGGGGGGGGTGGCATGTTCTCCTACACAAGTGAAGGGTGGTGAAAATTAAAAATCATTTTCCATGCCTTTTGGAAGCAAGAAAACCCTTGTAATGAGAATAAAATTTAATTATTAAAAATATATCATGGAATATGAAATTATACCTTTGATTCTTTCTTGCAAAATTAATTAATTCTCTTTTTATCTGCAGGGTAAATATTTCATTAAAGGCTGATATACAAAAAAAACCCTAGTGAAGCTTGCTGGAATTTAAAACATCTATAATAGTGAAAAAAGAATTAAATACACCAATGATTAATCAATAATCCTAATATTATTAACTTTTTTTCCAATATTTACATATTGTGTATAAAGCGCATCTAGTTAGTAGTCCAAGTCCACTTGGCCTTCTACAAGCGGGAAATGTATAGGGGCCCAGAGCTGTTTATTGAAAGCCCAGAGAACTTGATTGGTTTGGACTTTCAGGGTTCAAATCTTGGCACTCAATAAAGCTCATTTTGACACCAATCAAAGCTTATTGCACTTGGAAAACCAGCTCCCTCTCCTGCACCCCTCCCAAATTTTTGATTTCATTCAAACTCCTTTTTAAACGTAAGTTTTTTTTAATTTATTATCAAGGGGCTCAGTGAGATATATGGGTGATGGATATAGAAGAACCCCAAACAGCCACTGATCATGAAATTTTGAGGGAGATATCAATAGATTCTTATGGTTGGTGGAGTGAGTCTCAATCCCCAAATTAGTCCCCATCTTGTCAATTGGGACAATCAATTATAGAGACTTGGTTATTTAGTTGTGTGGGATTGATGGTTTTCAGTTAGGTTTTAGATTTCTGAGATAAAGATTCCAAAATTTAAGTGGCAATCAGCTCATTGCAACCAGCTTTGATTGGTTCCAAGTGGAAATTTAATAGGAAGCAGAATAATTTGGCTGTGTTCCAATCTGGGCTTTCAAAAATGTCCAAATTACTTGGCTGGTTCCCAAGTGAAATTTACAAAGTGCCTTTCACACTTGAATAAAAAAATGGCATAGATTTATGTGATTCCCCAACAGGCTTCATACACCATTTATATGGACCCTTGAGCCAATTATAAATCATTGATAGCCAAAAATTCACAAATGAATTCAGTAAATGATTATTGTGTGTAGTTTGGCATTAATTGTAAAATTGAGTATTTATCCAAATTATTGTGCACAGCTGCACAAAAATGGCAGATCTATCTACAGAATTCTTGGATCCCACAAACAGCACAACCATCTGAGTCCCCCCACTCCAAATCCAAACCCCACAAACAGGCATGGTGCTGAATACAGGGCTTGAGACATGCATGAGGAATGGTAACACTGTAAAATACATAAGAAGAATATTGCAGTAAAATTTTAAATATGAATTGGAATAGCTGTGTAAATTTAATCTAGATTTTTAAACTTAAGTGATTTCAAAAAAACAAACAAGATAAATAAAAAACTTAAAATAGAAAAGTAAAACCTACAAAAACAGGCTTTGAAAATATGGAAAGTAATTCAAAAATATGAAATATCAGCTGCTGTAGAAAATCTGATGCATTTTTGCATATGTCCCACCTATTTTGTATGAAATAAATCCATCCAACAGATAATAAACAAACTAAAATATAGCAAATAATGGTGCAATACCATAAATATGCCTCTATATAAAGCATTCAAATTTATATAATGTGACATATCACATGAAATAACTATTTATTAATGAAATAAAACACAAAAAAGCCTGGAGTGGGAAAGGCTTCCCAGCCTAAATAACTCACAGATACTCTGAGGTTAAGCCTTATGGCAGTTCTAATCTCATTGATGGGGCCTGTGTCCCTCTTTTTGATTTCAATAATTTGAGGAACCCCTCTAAATCAGGTAGGCATAAATAAAATCTTCTTATATACATTATTTAAACCAAAATAAATTTATAAATAAAACAGATCACTTGGTCATACCAGGATCAAACTAATTACCAAATAATTTGAGTTATCAATGGGTTTAATCTTACCATTTTTTTCAAATATCTTTCCCTTCCAAACTTGCTTTTCACTGTGTCACATCCTCTGTCATCAAGCCAAAAATTTGTATACTTTCAGGATTTATTGTTTCAGAATTTATGTTGGCTAATTCTATTTACAAAGTAGTCAATGCCTCTCTGATCTGTGCTTGTGCCGTAAACACCCAGCCAAACCATCTTCTTTGGGTGATACTTCCTTTTTTTTAAGAGGTCTCATAATTCAAAGACCCAATTATTCTAGTAATGAAATAAACTTTAAAATTTAGAAATATCGACAGATTTATCACTGAATTTATCTTTATCTTTTTAAATTTGATTTTTTTTCATCAAAATCTGAAGGAATATGGAGCAGGGCAGTGTTTGGAGCAAAAAATTGTATGTGATTCAATTTGGAAAAGGAAAGTCTTTTTTCTTAAGAGTTTTACAGCGCAGTGGATGGGAAAAAATGCAAATTATGGAAAAGGGTGATGAAAGTTGATGATTATGAATGGAAAGATAAGATGAAGCTGGATACAAGGAACCTGGTAGGATTTTTTTAAATAGGTAGAAGCACTATGTACAAGTTGGCATGGATTTTTCTAGTGGTCAGGGCCACCTTGGGTCTGGTTGAGGTGGTCAGGGCCACTCTTGGTCTGGCTATTTTTTGGATGGCTTGTCAATGGTTTAGTTGTTTGCTGCGCCAAGGACATCAAGGTTCCTTGTGGCATGGCTTGCCTGTATGCGGCCAGTTTCTATGCACACAAGATGGCTGGTCAGTTCTGGTGGACTGTGACTGGGTTGGAAATTCAGAATGTTTCTCAACTTTTGGCCTGAAATCTTGGTCTGATGTTCACTGTCTCTTAGGGCTGTTTTCAATCATCCAACAGCCACCTGCTTTCCTGCCAGAGAGACCAGGATTGAATTCAAAAACCTTGAGTTTTTCTAGGGCCTTCATGATTGCAGGTCTTGGGAATGCTTTGGTAAGAAAATCAGCTGCATTAGATGATGCACTGATATGATGAAGACAGGCTTCTTTTTTTGAAATAAGCTCTTGCACGTAAGTACTCCTTACATGAAAATGCTTGGTTCTGAAGCCATTTTGACTGGTGCTTCTGGTGACCAGATAAATTTTCCCTTTGTTGTCAACATAGACAGGTACCAATAGGATGGCTTCCCCGCTGAGAACCTCTTTGGAAAAACCTCTCATACACATTAATTCCTTGCTAGCATCAGAGGGAACCTTGGAATCCGCTTTGGAAATGAAGAGGTAGACCGTTTCATGCGTTGTAGCTTTCCACAAGACACGATTTCCGCCCAAAAATATGGAAAAACTAGTGGTTTAACTGTTTTGATAGGAAATTAGTGTAATCATCATCTAAGAAGGCTGTGAGATTGTGATGGCCCCAACGGATGGTGAAGAATACTGACTTTGTTCCAAGTAGGTATTGAAACACACATGTGTCTGCAAGACAGTGAAGTATGCTGTGATTTCCAAGGAGCTCAGAAAAATGAATAAGATGGCCAGATCATTAACATAGGTTTAGATCCAGGTGAAAGATTCTCACTGCCTCCAGAAGATGAATGGGTCACTCTTTGCAGCAAGGAACCCTATGGAGATGAGGAATGTGCTGAGTCTATCATACCAAACTTTTGAAGATTGGTTTAATCCATAGATTGCCTTCTGAAGTTGTAGGAATGTCTTCTTGCTGGCAAAGTAGCCATGAGGAGGGAGTCAAGTGACCTCCTCACCCAGGTTACAGGTCAAGAAGGCACTCCAGACATCAAGTTGATGGATGGAAAGGCCAAATGAAATAGCATGGGCAATGAGCAACCTGTGGGACTCTGGTAAACCTTTGGGGGAGTACTTGAAATCAAAATTTATTACGTGGTTCTTTTAAAACCCCTGGGTGCATATTTTTTCCTTGTAATCAACCATTTGGTTGTCAGAAACCAGCTTCTTCCAATATTCTCACATTAAAGGAATGAGAGATTTGGAAGCTTTCCTTGGTTGTTTGATCCAGAATACATTTCTCTTCCTTTTGATTGTCTCCTTTGATTTTGACTTAATAAATTTGATTTCCTTGGATGAGTTCATTGCCTCCCTGTGGGTTTTTGCGTCAGTGGTTGATTTCATGACATAGATGGCTGGCTTGCTTGCGCATCTAAAATTACAGATGTTTTCCACTTTTAGATTGGATCTGATCAAGGTTGGGTGCCAATGATGCATCTGAGGGGAATGTGGGAGCTTTCATTGGGACATGCTGATTCAGGTGGTTTATCCAGAGACTGTTCCAATTACATGGGACTGCTGACAGAAGCCATGGTTGAATTTTTTGATTCATTGGTTCCCAGAGAGGAAAAAGTTCCATCCTCCAGAGAGTCAAGGTCAGGCTCATGGAATTGAGGAGGGTTACCAGCCAAAAATATGGGGTTCTTAAAGTCAACAGGGTGGTTCACGCTGGGAGAGATAGCCCAAAGCAGTGTAAATATAGATTCATAAAAAGTGGTGTGATTTGTTATGATAACCAAAAGATCAGTTTTACAAAAGAATTTTTAGCTAGTCATGTCATTGGAGTATTCAACAAACACTCGCTCCCAAGATACCTTTTCAAACTTCAAATCCTGGTTGTGGTTGGGCTTCAGGACCCATGCCATTCAGCCAAACTGTTGGAGGGTGTGAAGGATGACCACCCTCTTGAAAATGATGGACGGAGGGGATTGACTGACTTTTGACAGAGAAGAGAGACAGTTCTTGATGGTGGCAGAAGTGAAAACTTCTTCTCCCCACCACTCAGGGCTGAATTTTCCTGTACAATCATGCAAGTTGTCATCTCAATGATTGTCCTATTGGCAATCTCCGCAAACCCATTCTTCTGGGGAGTGTACCAAGGGGCCAAATTATGGGAAACACCATTTTGGGTCAGACAGGAAGGGACATCTTTGTTGCAGAATTCTCCCCCACCATTGGTAATAATTTTTTTGATGAAATTCCTGGTCTTCTTTTCAAAGAAGTTTTTGAAGTTAGCAAACAACCTTGCCACACAGTTATTTTTTCTGAGGAGAGAACTGCTGATATAGCCTGAATACTTATCCACAAGTGTGAAAAAGTACTTCATCCTTTTATTGGTTTTTGGGGTAATTGGTCTGCAAAGATTGCCATGAAAAATGCTTAGTACCTGGTCTGTGCTTCCAAACTTTCTGGAAAAATATTTCAAAACCATCTTCCCCTTCATGCATACGTTGTGGTGCTCTTTTATGGATGCGAGTTGGGAAAGGGCTGCGGGCGGCGCTCTCAGCAATGGGCAGGGCCTTGCCGCAGCTAGCCGCTCTGCGGGCTCAGCAGCAGTCAGCTAGACCCAGCAGCGGTCGGCTTGGGCTCATCACCTGGAGACGGGAGACGACGGATTGCGCAGACCAGAAAGCTTGCGCGGATTGGAAGGCTCGCGCGGATCAGAAAGCTTGCGCGGATCGGAAAGCTTGCGCGGATTGGAAAGCTTGCGCAGATTGGAAGGCTTGCGCGGATCGGAAAGCTTGCACGGATCGGACTGCGCATCGCAAGACGCGCGGATTGGGTCACGTGGGTACGCCCCGGATATTGGAAAGGGTTGTTGGGCGGACGCCCGCGGGCGGAAAAACCGGGCTACGTTAATACCGAAGGGCGCGGGTAATGGCAAGGGATGGAGGGATAGGGTTGGGCTAGGGTTCTGCGGCTTAGGGTTGTATTTCATCACTCTTTCTTGTTACTTGTGGTTGTACTTAGGTTAGGGTTGAGAGGGAGGACTTAAATACTTTTCTCTCAACTCCGGGTTGTATGAGAGAGGAAGGAGGGGGGGGGAAGGACGGGAAAAACACTTCACCCCACTTCACTTTGCTTTACGGACTGGACTGCACTTTAGGATATTACTTTTTATGGCATTGGATTGGATTGGATTGGAAAAGAATGAATTCATCTTATTATTGCTCCCTCCCTCTCACTCTATCTCTCTCTTGAACGGCTGCATCCAATCTCCTTACAGACGCTTTGATCAATAACTTCCGGAACTCAAGGACAACTTCTGGGGTGTTGCCCCTTTAGTTTCCACAACGTTTCAAGGAATTTTGTTGGTGGAAAGTATTCTGGGGATAAAAAACCTGATTGTTGCAATTCTGGCATGGCAGGGTTGCTGATTCCTTGTGTGAAAGGAGTTATCCGCGGGGGCCATAAGTAAGGCAGATGGTTTTCCTGGCACAATTGGCTTTGATCCAATGGAAAGAATGCCATTTCTGATGTTGCAATTGATTTCAAGTTTGGCATTGATGAAAACTGATGCTGTGGTCCCATTGAAGGTTATGTGAGCTCTGTTGAAAGCTTTCAGACGGATAGAAGGTTCCTCGCAAGGTTTGGAAAAAATAAAAATTTGTTTAGATGAAGAACCATTCCATTTTCAAAATGAATCACGGCAGGCCCTTCATGGGTGGATTAGAAGGAAAATCCCCCCTTCCTGGTCAATATTGTGGTCTTGACAGGCCAGGTGTTGTTGAACAAGTTGAATTTGTCAAGTGGGTGATCTCTGGCTCCATAATCAAGCACCATTTCCCGGTTTTGGATTTCCAGTGAGTGGAGAAGCCCTGATCTAAAATTGAGTGGCTGTAGAGATTGGTGAAATTAAATTGGTTGTGTGAGGTGAGCTTCCCCTCTCATTTGTCTGATTGGTAAAGGTTCTTGGTGCAGTGTCCAGCACTGATCCTCAGTGTGGTTCATTTGCTAATTTTGTTTGCCTCCTTTAAATCTGGGTCTCTTGTCCCTGTCCCGGAGGCTTTGTTTGGTGCTATATAGGACAGTGGCATTTGGCAAAGGTGAAATGTGAGTTTTAGACACTCTTTCAGGATGTCATATATTTATGAGTCTACTGATCAGTTTTTCTGGGTTTTCCATTAGGAGTTCATTTCAAAGAGGTGTCTGAGTCAATGCAGGTCTTCTGGAGATTATGCATCAAGCCAGTCTCTGTGGTGGTGTGATTAATCCTATCATACTTGCATCTGATATAGACAGTTTTATATTATTGACAAAAGGTTTAATTTTATCATTTTATTCAATTATTGAAAATTTATTCCAAATCCTTTACACATTTCAAATTTTGGTTGCATCATATTCTTCCCTTAGCATTTTCCAAATGGAATAAGGATAAAACTCAATTAACAGAGAACGTGCTAGTGAGGATTCTAGAGTTGAGGCTTTATGAAAGTCTCACTGCTGCCTCAACAGCCTTTCTTCTTAATTTGCTGGTTGCTGATGTTGAAATCAACCAAAAATAAATAAATAATAATAATAAAAATAAAAATAGAATAAAAAATAAATATAGGGCATTATTTTTCTCATTGGCACAATCTTTTATTTCACAGAATATTATGCCTACCCGCTATTGCGCCCCTCTTCTGCTACACGGAAAAATACATTTTGGGTGATGATAAATTCACAGCTCAAAAGAGCCATGTACAAAATTTATTTGAGCCGTGTGGCTCGGCTACACGGCTACATTTGAGCTGTGTAAAGCTCCACACGGCTTGAGTGTAGTTGGGCTGTACTCCATGCGGCCCGGGACTGCCGTGTGGTGTCCACAAAAATACATAAGAGCCGTGTAGAGTGCCACAAAGCTTGAATGCAGCTGTGTAGCCGTGTGGCATGACTAAAAGTCTGGTGGCCCAAAAAAAAAAAAGTAAAAAGTAAAAATAAATAAATAAAAATAAAAAACAAAAAAACTGAGGAAAAACAACCAGTTGCCTTCCAACTTGACTAGCCCTAAAGTAAAAGGGCCAAAAAATACAAGAAGTCTTTTTTGAAGCCATAAAGTAAAAGTGACAAAAAATACAAGTCTTTTGAACAGCCAAAAAAATACAAGAAGTCTTTTGACCAGCCCTAAAGTAAAAGTGCCAAAAAAATGCAAGTCTTTTGACCAGCCCTCAAGTAAAAACACCAAAAAAACAACAAGTTCAACTTGTGTTATGCCAATCCTATCACAAGCTTAACTACAAGTTACGCTTGTGATGGGATCAGCCCAACACCAGTTGAACTGACTTACCATTAAAATCTCATTCAAAACACTCATCATAATGATGTTAACTCAAAACACTCAACATAATGACGTTCAAAATGTAATAAAAATTTATATTAACAAAATTAAAAGATCAGTATCAGAACCCAAACCCAAATGATGAAAATAACCTATAAGGTAGAATACAAATCAATTTGATCTTTGAGGTGATCAACCCAACAAGCTTCTTTTTTAGAAACCAAGGAACAGGGTTTGTAAACTATGGGCCAAATCGGAATTAAATCTCCCTTAAGTAAAAGCTGCATCCAATATTTATTGTTAACAAAAAAAATGAACATAGGATCAGATTGTTCTTTTACACCCACTCTCATAGGAGTAAAGGTACAGCATGAATCCAATGAAATGAAACATATTGATCTTTCATAAGTATCAGATATCATTTTACCCATATCTAACTTTGAAAGCCATTTTGAAGATGGAATCTTTTCATTGATGTAGGTGACATCAAGTCTTTTTTCTATCTTTTCAATGTCTTTACTTCCACCAAGGATCTTAGCATAGCACGTATTATTTTTCCTCAATGTTTCAAAAATTTCTTTACAAACTTTAAACCATCCATCCTAATCATACCCAAGTGATTCATAAATGACTCCAAAACCACAATTTCCATCACCAACCAGACCCCAAACCCCACCCAAGAACTTATGTAAGTTCTTGGGTATTTGATTGAGGTAACCCACTTCCTAAAATCAAATATTTGTTAGCCCAAATTCTAAACGCATTAAAGGCTTCAACACTCACCAAAGATGAGCTTCTCTTTGACTTATAAATTTCTTCTTCTTGATCCTTCAAAAAGGAATTGGATTCCAATGGCACCAAACCTGATGAACTTTCAATTTCTTCAACTGAACTTTGAAATTCAAATGAAGAGCCTGACTTGGAATATAAAAAATTCACAATCAGTTCATTAAGCCAAAAAAATGAAACTTTCACAAAAGAAAATACTTGAAATCATTTGTCTTTTCTTCTTTGGTGCCCTTCTACTTCTCTTTTCCTGCTTAAGTTCCTTTCAACATACTCAAATTGAGAAGGATATTGCCGGTTATCTGTCAATTTTGGACATCCTGCGCTTGATTGAAAGACCTTAGTTTCAAGTCTTGGATTTGATCAATGATTGGCCGTCTCCTTCATCAAGCGCTTCAACAGCCTGTGATGAGCTTCTCATGTAACTGAGAATCATTGAGCAGTTCATAAACATTGACCTTTAAAAATTCAAATGATCAAATATTAGTCAAGTAGGAATTTTTAAAATTTAAAGTGCCTAAGGGAACAAGGAAGGGGTTCAAAAGATTGACTTGAGATTATAAAGCTAAGAGGAGCGGATCAGGTGAATCAGAGGAAGGGGGCACTCGGGATGAAGTGTGTCAAAGAACCAATGATGTGAATTGGCAGGACTAGTACTCATTTAAAGAGACTAGAAACAAGCCAAGATAGCACAGACCAATTTGTGGTACAGGAAATGAGAAATATTATGAATAATGAATGAGGTAATAGTCAGATAGATACCACATAGTCAGTGAAACACAAAGCACAGGTCAGAGATACTTCAAACAAATAAGACAGAACATGTGCGTGAAAAAAGAAGAGTGGATATCACAGACAGCTGAGGCATTAATTCAGGTTGATCTGACATATTAAACAGAAATTATAGTTAAGAAAAACAATGAAATGAAAGGAGGTCATTAGAGATAAGAAGATCTATAAATGAACAGTGATCAGGGCTCATGGCTACAAGATTTGATCATAGAAGGATAATCAGACTACTCAGACTAGCATTCTCTCAGACATATTCATAACTTAACCTGGAAATAAACAATCAAGGATAACGACTGATTAGAGCACCAAGAGGAGACGTATTCCATAATGCTATTAATTTTATGAAGTTATGAAAATGATTGAATAATGAAAATATAAGGAGTGTAGTTGATTCAAATTTGAAGGACTTAAGTAAGAGCAGAAAACAACAGAATTCCAAAAGGAATAATCATTCAAAAAGAATTAATCACAAAGTTATTTGAACAATCCAACTTAAACCAACTTAAAGAACTAGAAATGCAAGGGTCATAATCCAACCTCCACTGAGAATGAACATCTTCAGACACAAAGTAGCCTCTTGAGGCTCATAGGTCACCTATTTGGTGGGAACAGGGCAAACCCATAGTGATTGAGTATGACTTGGTGCACACTTCCCCATCATTTTTCTGCTTTAAATTCTCTGATTGTTCCCCAAGAAGTTTGATTGCTTGTAAAGACCCCTTGTATCCCAATGGTAACATTTCAGTAAGAAGAACTATTCCAATCTTTATTTGAGAGTTTTTGAGCGCAGCCTGAACCAATTTGATTTGATTGGAAACTGTTCCCTCTAGGTTTCTCCAAACATCCAACGTGTTTCCTGATGAGTTTACGAGGAATTGTTTGAGAGTAGCATGGGCCCCTTCAACCCAAGACATTGTTTTATTTCCAAAGTCTGTGTTTTTGCAAGTCAAAGCCATTAAAAACGTCTCATTGATACGGAATATATTATGATCCATATACTCAAGTACATCCTCACGGTCTGCCAAAAAACAGTTTAAACAATTCATAATTTAAGCAACCCAAAACTAGGAAGATTAACAGTAGAGGCTGTGATTTGGCACTTACTCTAAGTGCCGCATGATTCACCTCTGCCTCCCCCTTGGTTTTTGAGGCCCCATACTTAGCCCACAGAGACATAAAGCTTTGCCACTCTTCAGCCTCATTATCAAAGCCCAATTTACAGTTTCCTTGTATGTTTTTAGAAAAGTGCCATTGACAGCTCTGTCTTGTTGACTCAGGGAATATTTGTTCTAGAGCATGGATCAAAGCTTTTTCATGGTCCATCATAAAGACTTTGGGAAGTCTGTCAGGATCATAAGCCAACTCCTTTAGCGCATTTACAGACCAACTGTATAACTCAAATGTTTCTCTTGTTATAAAAACAAGAGGTTTTGCAAAAGTTTTTTGGTTGGAAGTAATTCCTACAACATGCAATAGGGGGATGTTGTACTTATTTTCCTTATAAGTATAATCCATCATAGCTATATGATGGAATTGCTTGCAAAGCTTTAATGACTTAGGGTGGGACAAGAATAGGGCCTCCCAGTGACCTTCTCCACTGAATTTTGATTGATGAAACCAACCTGAATTACCAAGTTGTTCAAAGAGGAACTCCATAACACTTTCCCCCTTCAGTTTTTCTAGCACTACCTTGCCCTTAGTGTTATAGATTGTTTGGTCATCAACATATTAGCCACCATTGATCTTGCTCAATTTTCTTTTGAGTTGAAGTGTATTGAGCCCATCATTGAAGCATTCTTTTAGATTGTCTAAGGCTACACCAGAGATTCTCCTCATGTTAGGATGCACTGAGGGGTGTGGGGATGGTTCATGGTTATGTTGATCATTCTTGCCGGAGATACGCCACAAGGGGTCCTGCTTTGTGCAACTTGCACAGATTAAAAACTTTCACCCAACCTTCCTTGTGTATTTTTGCCTTGAAAGTTTGTTGAGAAATTGCCCAGAGTATGAACAATGTCTATCACAGTCTAAATCAAAATATTGGTCATGCTTTGAGTTGAAAACTGTTAAAGCATAACCATGCTTCATTGCCCATGTTTGACAATACATTTGTGCCTCTTCCCTAGTAGGAAAAGCTCTCACGGGAGGTGGGTGAAGTGTTTCTGTCATAGTTAAATTGTTATATTGATGGCATGCACTCCATCAGTTTCCAGTTTAAACCAAATTAAATAAGGCAAAGACCAGTAACATAAAATGTTACTCACCACCAGAGGTCATGTCAATTTCTGAAACATTTTGTTCCTCAATTGTTACCCTTGATGAGGATGCAATTTGGGCTTCCAATGATTCATTAACCGCATCCTTTGTCTCTTCAGCTTTGTTCATTTCACTAATGTAGTCCTTGAACGCAGCCATTTTAAAAGGAGGGCTTGCCACTGTTCACATAATGCAAAGAAAATGCAATGCTACTTCAGTTTTCAATACAACTTTCAATTGAACAACAGTTTGCTCACTTTCAAGTTGAGAAAGATTAATTTTGTGGGATGTTCATTTGCAGTTTCCTATACTGTCACTTTCATTTCACTTTTATTTCACTTTAGTGGCACTTTATGATTGCTAGATGTGGTCCAAAAGTCCCACATATGTGTGTTGATCCAAAATTTGGGTTTATGAGACCAAAATGTGGCCCAGGAGGACCCAAAAAGTTTGGCAAAACCCCCAGGGGGGCCGTACGGGGCCATACACCCCCAGACATGGCTCAAATCCGCTGTGTACAGGGGGTATATGGCCTCCTGGGGGTTGCGTGTGTTTGAGACGGCCCCTTGGGCGCGTGTAGATTTGTCCAAAACGCCCGCAAGCGCGTTTTGGACGCGTTTATGGGCTCCCACGCGTCTATTTGGCAGTGTAGGGCCCAACACAACTCCTACACGGCGGGGAGTTGTGAATTTATCATTACCCATGCATTTTTCATGGTACTTTCAAGAATTCGATTTTTTTTGAGTTCTGAGATCACATTCCCGCATCTGGGGTTCATAAAACCCCCAAAAAAATATTTGGTAATTTTGGAGGCATTAGAACCCCTCAAAAAATGGAATAAAAAAATCAAAAAATTCCGCAAAAACCAATTTTTCCGTAGGTCTTTGGATCCTTATCTTGGCTATTTTGATTTTTTTTTTGATTATGTAGCTACCAAATATTTAAAAATAAATTAAAGGAGATTTTGAATATATCTTTCAGCTTTTTTGATGTATCCTTTTACCTGAAAAATCCCTTCAAAAAACCAAAACAATTCACAAAATTCAAATTTCTCATTGGACATTTGCATCCTGTTATTTTATTTTTGATTAGATTTTTTTTGGTGATTCAAGCTATTCAAAAGTTACAAGAACAGTAAAATATCATTCAAATATTTTCTACAGATTTTTTAATGTATTGTATTACCTTAAAAAATTCCTTCAAAAAAGAAAAAATTCCAAAAATTCAATTTTCTCATTAGAATTTTGGATCCTTTGGTTTGCATTTTTGATTATTTTTTTTTTTGTTTTTCAAGATTTTAGAAACTGAAAAATAATATTGGATAGATCTTGAATATTTTTTCCAGAATTTTTGGATGTCATTATTTAACTTTAAAATTTCCTTCAAAAAACCAAAAAATCCAGATAATTGAATTTCCTCATTGAATTTTTGGATCTTTTTGTTTGAATTTTAAAATATTTTTTTGGGGTATTAAAGCTTTAAGATATTTAAAAAAATGACACAATAGGTTCTTAATACATATCTTTTGGATGTGTACATACACCTTCCAAAATAATTTAAAAAATTAAAAAGAAGTAACAAATATGTATATAGATATTACAACTTATTCAACTATTATTGTTTTTATGTTTCTACTTGATTTTCTTGGAGGGAACAAAATATCCTTACTGATTTCTAAATTTTTATGAATAATGGTTTTCCATGATTTGGAATCCTTGGTCAAAAATGTTTTCCAAAGTGGATCTAACCTAGGAGCTTGCCAATTATCAGACTTGAGATTGAATGAGACTATATGTCAGAAATCTTCTAAAAGAATGAAGAAAATAGGAGAAGATTTGGAATTTGGAGTGGGGGGGGGGATTCAAAGGAAGATAATTGTAAGGAATTAAAGAAGAAAACAGAACCACAAGATAATTATATTTTTCAGCCAGAAGGAAACCTTGGCATGTAAATTTCATCCACATATTTATAGGAGCTGGGCCAGAAATGTTGTTCAGTTGCCTTCTTGCTTTTGAATAGTTTCAACCCAGATATCACGCAGTATTCCTGGGTCCTTGAAATTTGGGTTTGAATCAAGCTCTGTCAAAATTTCTTTCTGACTTCAATACAGTCTTCCAAGTTCTCCACA
>CM062612.1:23122656-23244892 GCA_025617555.3 Puccinia polysora | reverse complement strand
CAACCCAAATCTGCAGTTAGAAATCAAAAAAAAACAATTTATTTCACATCAGATGTGTCAAAGTTACCTGAAAATGAATGGTTTTTTTCAAATATAGTATTTAAAGGCTTTAACCGCCCAAACCAATCATTCCACATCATAAACCTTGGTTTCAACCTCCAACCTCATTGGAAAAATTCTAACTCCAACCTCATCCAAAAATTTGATTCATTGCTCTTCATCTCTTCATTTCTATCCTCATCACTTCATCACTCTCATTGCTTGATCACTCTCTTCACTTAATCACTTTCATTTCTTCATCAATATCATAACTTTCTAAAACATTATTGCTTTCATCACATCCATCATCTCATTACTTCATTGCTTCATCCCTCACTCTTACTAAAAGGCCCCTCAGCAATCCTCCCCCTTAAAGTCAACTAAACAATCCAATGGACCAAAGCAAAAATCCCCTAAGAACTCAAAATCCAACAATCCTCCCCCATCAGCTTCCAAAGGCTCAAGTCAGCTCAAGAGAGCTGATCACATCATCCTGGTAAACTGGCTCACAATTCTGTCCAACTACAATGATTGCTTTGGATCCAACAATGAAACACAAGATGGCTGACCTTCATCCTCTAAGGTTAATTTTCGCCTCCTGATGGCCCATGAACAGAACAATAAAACCAACGTTAGGCTGGATCTTTCATCCAAAAAGATGTGGGAGCAATTCAAGAACTATTGAGCCAAGTAAAAAAAAATCCCACTCAATGTCAATCTCCACTGGCTTTGGTATCACCAACTTGGATAAAGCAAAGGGAATCAACTTGTTTGTTGATACGTTGGAATACATTTGTCCTTTTTATGTTCAAATGGATGAAATATTTGGAAAGAAGGCCAGTATCACCCCTTTAGCCGCTTTTGATTCCCCACAATCAGATTAAGTTGGTGCTGAGGACCTGGCTGTGAATTCTCAGCCTAGCAATGATGATCCGAATGAAACCTATGAGTGGCCCCAATCTGATTTGGAGGAGGGTAGTCAAAAAGATGAAGCTCCAATCATGTCTACATCAGCATTGATCAAAAATTCAAACCAATCCTTGGAACCCTCACTCTGTTCTTTGGATTGCTCTCTTGCTGGGGTGGAAGAACTTAAAGACTAGGCCAATGAGGAGCAATTTAATTCTGTATTGCTACTACCATCAACATATGCTCAAGTAAGGGAACAAGTTCTTTCTCTTCTGTCTGGTTAATCCTGACTGATTTACATTGTAAAAAAACAGGCTCATCCGTTCCTGAATGGCCAAATACTCAAGCCAATGGGGCCTCCCATATCCCCTTCAAATGAGAGTGATGACCTTCCCACAAAAACACCCTCTGCAAAGGGAAAGCAAAAGGCCTCCAAATACATCAACATCAACCCCAATAGCTGTCAAAAGAGGAGAAAAAATTCAAATTTTCTGGCTTTGAGGATATCATGGAGAAGCAAGATTAAAGTAAGTGAATTTATTGGTTCTTCTTGCTTTCAAAATCAAGCTCATTCCAATTCCCCTCCAAAAAACAGTGAAATCACAAATTGAATCTGAAAAGATTCACTTTAAAAAGGAGAAGTGGGATTTTCAACTGGCTATGGATTTTCAAAAGCAGAAAGATGAGAGTTTGGCTCAACAACAAGAGTTGGATTCTGAGTGTCAAATGAAACAGGCTGAGCTGGAGTTTCAAAAAGAGGAAAAGGAGAAGGATTGAGAGGAAGCCCAACTCAAAAAGGAGAGGGAAAGGCTAGCCACAGAAAAAAAAGATAGGTTATTGGTAGCCATCACTTGTATTTGTAGCAGTAGAACTGTTTATTAAATGAAGGAAATTAATCAATTGCTTGGCCTTTAAAATATTTTCTTTGATAAAAATTTTAAAAATAAAAACAAAAAAATTATTTCCAAATAGGACAATTTTTGAGCCCATTTTCAACCCCACCAATGAAAAAATGTTTTTTAATTTTTTTGTTCTAGAATATATTTGACTGCTTTCAAAGTCTTTGCAAGTGTTGATAGTTGTCTTGTTAAATTGAAAAAACATAGCCATCCTAGTATAGGTGGAAGTATCCACGGCAGGAAAATTACAATGCTTTTACTTGTTTTCTGCCCAAAAAATTTTAACAATAACTTTTTCCTGGAAATGTATTCCAAATCCCAAGTCAGAAATGATCAATTTTCCACTGGATACTTGATATTCATAATTTTTGTCAATCATTTTTCCATTAGATTATTTGGTTGGGAACACCAGCAAAGAGGAATAGGAGGAGAAATCAACTTTTTAAATATTGGGAGATTTGAAGAAGGAGTCTGAGGTCATGGTGATGTGAGTGGAGCAGTCAAAAGGAGTGAGGCCAGATCCAAAATCCAATGAAGAGAAAGAGGGGATATTTTTTCCAGCATGGTTTCTTGGTTAGAATTGTGTTCCAGTCTGGCTAATTTTCTGAAAATTTTCCCTAAAATTTGTGATACCTTGTCAGACCTAAGGTTCAAAAATTTAAACTCCTTGGGGGAAGATTGAATAGATTATTTCTTCAAATAAAGTCCAAAAATTTCAGAAGGTTGCATTGATTTTCTCCATCCAATTTCCCACATTTTCCCATTCCAAGATCTTGAGGGACCAACCCTGTTGACCAACTTTTTCAATTGGTGAAGGAATATTTTGACCAAGTTGAGGTCCTTCTCTTCTTACTGGAAATTTTTTATTCAATGGGAAAAATTCAATTATTGCAACCAGAGAGTGGCAATTGGAACAATAAAGAACAGAAACATTTCCAGAGCTGAAGAAATGAAATTTTTCAATATTCTTTTTGGCTTGTCAAAAATATTCAGAGCTGGGTTTTTGAGTTTTCTTTTTGGAAGCAATAGCTGGGTAAAAATACAAAGGTTTTAGTTTTTGTCAAAACCAAACCACCTTTTAGACAAACCAATCTGTTATCATTATGGCCAGCAATTAGCTTAGGCAAATGAGAAGTATTTAAAGAAAAACAAATGCTGGACACCTTGTGTCAATAATTACTGATGGTCTCTCACAATGGGGCAATACGTTGGATGATATTGGTGATGAATTTGATTGGATGATGAACAGATGATGGAAAACAGCAGCGAGAAGAGGTCCTTAAGTAAAAAAGATTGGCCTCTTGTGAGCCCATGATACAACAAGCCAAAAGGCAAATTTTCCGCTCCAAAAGAGCTCTACAGGCTCTAAAGGCCTTGTTACTTGGTTTGGGCTAAATCAGCGCGCATGGCATCAGTCCCTGTACCCTTACAACCAGCCTATTCTGGTTATTTCTGGTGTTTCCACCTCAATGGGGCTGAACCAGCCCCTTAGCTGTTCAAAAACCTGGCAGGTTGTCTATTACAACCGGCCTGTTACCTCACTTGCTGGCTGGTTGCCTCATGCAACCAGCCCCTGGCCATACAAATGGCCAGGAGGGACCCAGGACACACCTGGGTCCGGTCTCAGACACACATGGGGGGGGGGGGGGGGGGGGTGACCAGCGGGCAAGCTGTCCCCCCCCTCCTTCTCACAGATCCCTGGAGGGGGCGGTCAAATCCCCCTACCAGGGGCCCTGGGGGTCAATACCCCCAGGGTGTTGTCAAGGTAAGGTGGGCTGGTGGGTGGTCAGGTCCCCTCCAGCCCATTTTTCCTCCCCCTTGATAAAGGGGGGGGGGGGGGGGGAGAGCGCCCCTTTGATGGTGGGGGGGTGGTCAATTTCCCCCCACCGCTGGTCGCCTCAATTGACCGGCCTAGCCACCACTTTTGGTGGGGGGGTGATCAAGTCCCCCCCACCATGACCCATTTCTGGCTGGTTCCATTCAGCCATTACTCCCCCTCCTCCTTGCAATGGAAAGCAAGGGGAGGGGGAGGAGCCGGGGCCACCAGCCCCGTGGCCTCCACCCAGTGCGGCAGCCGCAACAGGCTCAACAGCCGCAACCAGGGTGGGGGGGGCTCCATTTTGAGTCCCCCTGCCCCCTACAACGGCCCTGCGCGGGCCGTTGGGCCCCATAAACGTGCCTTAAGCAAAAACAGAGGCCTGCCCCAAGCAGGCCCCAACACGGGCGGCGGCCCCAACGGGCTGCCCCAAGACCAAAAACTAATTAAACCATACTTTGGCGGGCAAGCCCATCTGGCCAAGTATGTCCAAAATAAACCTTGGGCCCAATTATGCCCATACAAGCCCATCTGGCTGTATTTGCCCATAAACCCCACTGGGCCTGTTAGGGCCCGTGTACCAATAGGCCTGTTTCACGCATTTTGAGGCCAGTTTCCCTAAATCCGTGAAATCCACACAAGCCTGTATGGTCCGTGTGAGTGTCCAATTGGCGGGAGAGGCCCATATGTGCATCCCATTTGGATTACACTTATACATAGCCCACGCGTAAGTGCATACATATTTTAACACACCCCCTTAATCCAAAAGGGGTGACATCTGCATGTTAGTCACAAAGCCTTGATCCTTGTTCCTATCTAAAGCCTTAGTCAAGATATCTTCAATCATTTCTCCAGTGGGCATGTCCCCCAAAACAATCTCCTTGCAGTTAACTGCATTGCAAATTCAGTTATAGTGAAAAACAATATGTTTTGTTCTTGAATGGAACACTTGGTTTTGCGCAAACGCAATGGCACTCTGGTTATCAGAATACAACAGTGCAAACCCTTGTTGCTTATGTGTATCCTCTAAGACTTTTCTCAACCATTTTGATTCCTGTGAAGCTGCTAAGTAAGCTCTATACTCAGCCTCTGTTGATGAAAGACTTATTTCCAATACCTTCTTGGAAATCCATGAAACCAGATTCTTACCTAAGAAGAATACAAAACCACTTGTTGATTCCCTAGTGTTACCATCTTCCCAACTTGCATCAGAATAACCAACCAAAAAAAAGTTTGCTGAATTTGTAAACAACAGTCCCAGACTGTGCCTTCCTTTAAGATACCTCATAACTCCCTTAAATGCTGACCAATGCCTCATGCTTGGCTTCTCTAAGTGTTGCAACAAGACACCAATTGCAAAGGCAATATTGGGCCTTGTACACTGCCCCAAATAATTAAGCAATCGAAAAGCTGACCTGTAGTTGTTACCAGATTGAAAAAACTCCAGATACTCCTCATCTGTAGACTTCTCTAAACAAATGTTTGACTGCATGGGAGTACCAAAATCCTTTGCATCCTCTAAGCCATATTTCTTAGGAAGAGCTCCCACGTAATGGCTCTGGTCTAACTTAATACCATTCTTGCTCTTACTGACTTCCATTCCTAGCACCTGTTGCGCCAGACCAAGATCTTTTATCTTGAATTCCTTTTTGAGTGTCTCCATGACTCTCTCTTTACCATTTCCAATAATGATAATTTCATCAACCCATACAAACAAAATTGCATCCTTTCTTACAAAAAGACAAGGGTTGGCCTCAGAAGTCTTGAAAAAAAATCTATATCAGTTTCTCACTCATGGTATTATACCACAACCTAGCTGCTTGCTTCAATCCATAAAGGGATCTACACAGCTTGAGGACATATTACCCTTTATCTGATGAAAGAAAACTTCTAACACAAATTTTGTTCCTGGTTTCTGGTTTAGTCTCTACTAACCATTCACAAAAACCATCAGGGATTGACATATAAACAGTCTCCTCCTCTACAAGTTTTGCATTCAAGTATGCTGTTACAAAATCAGCTTGTCTGATTTCTTCACCCAACTCCACTACCAGAGCAATGATGTACCTGAAGGTGGACAGCCTTCCAGTTGGTGAGAAAGTTTCTTGGTAATCAATACCCTCTCTCTGCTTGAAGCCCTGTGCAATGCATCTAGCTTTGAATCTTTTTAAAATTCCATTTTTGTCAAACTTCTTGTTTAACACCAATCTAGATCCCACAATGGTCTTTCCTTTTGGAACAGAATCCCGCTTAACCACTTCAAAAACTCTATTATTTTCTAGAGAATCAAATTCCTCAAAAATATCACTCTTCCAGTTGAATCTCTCATCAGAATTCATAGCTTGGCCAAAGCTATTTGGGTTAACCCTGTTACCAATTTCTGAACTCAATTCCAGGACTTCATTGATCATACACTGTTCCTGAAATGTATCTTCCTCATATCCTGCGGCAGCATAATGGGACTTCCATTCCCTGTACCTATCAACTGGTACTCTAACCCTACCACTCCTTCTAACTGGAGGTGGAGGCTCATCAGGTTCCAAATTAAAGGACTCCCCTGAAGCAGGCACTGAACCCTCTGGTGGCACGTCTTCCATCTCTTCATCTTCTGGAACCACATGTCCCACAGCCTTTGCTGGTGAAATAGGTGCTAATTCTATTTCTTGCTGTGAATTTTTCACAACAACATCTTCACTCCTTTTGAGTGGAAAGGTACTTTCATCAAATTTTACATCCCTACTATGGATAACCTTTCTTGTCCCTGGACAATAGATCCTATAAAATTTACTTATTAAATCATAGCCTACAAGTGCCCCTGTTATGGCTCTAGGGTCTAATTTTCCAACCATCTTGTTATGGTGGACACTATAATACACCAAGCAACCAATTGTTCTTAGTTGTGATGTTTTGGGGTAAAACTTCCAAAACTGATAATGGGGAATCTTCCCATTAACACTTAAAATGTTGTGCAACAGGCAGACTGTACACATCAACTCAGCCCATAAGAAATTCAGTACACCATATTGATACATAATAGTTCTGACCTTGTCCAGTAAATTCCTATTCATTCTCTCAACTATTCCATTATTTTGTGGAGTACTTGCAGTAGTGACTATATGAATGATACCATAATCTTTCAATAACCTCTCAAACTCTTTACTCACAAATTCATCATCTCCATTGGTTATAACCCTCTTGATCTCCTTCATTAGACCATTCTGTTTCCAGACTTTGAAGATTACAGAAACCTCCTCTGTGGTCTGATCCTTAGATTGAATTGGTTTAACCCAAACATAATTAGTTGCAGTATCAAATAAATTGATGAAGTATCTTGCCCCACCAAGGGACTCTGGTGTGAATGGCCCTGCCAAATCAATGGAAAATTTCTCTCTAGGAACATCAGTGCAATCTCTACTCTTTGAGAACACATTTCTACTCTTAGCCCCCAAGGTACAACTCTCACAGTTGCTGTCCTTTACCTTATGGCCACTTCTATTGTGAGCAAAAGTGCTCAAAGCTGAGATTTTGAACAATCTTGCACACAAAAGCTTGTTCCGAACCTATCCAATAAGAAAAGTTCTCCAATTCATATAAATAACAAAACTATCTTCTTTAAGATAAACAATCTGGAAAACTTTTTTCCACAACACTCCAAGGGACACAAGGTTATAAGGAAACTCTGTTACATAGAACACTTTCTCAAAAGAAATTTTGAAACCCTAGTGATTTGCAAGAATAAATTTTCCAATTCCTTTAATCTGACTTGTTCTGCCTTTCTGACCAATATTTACAACTCCATCATAATCACTAAGATTTGAAAATAAATTTGGTTCAAAGAACATGTGATCTGTACAGCCAGAATCAATCAAAACAAGAACATCCTCCTTCAATTCTCCTAACAGAAAAGAAGCTTTATCAGTCACTGATAAGTTCTCATCTTTGAGGTTAAGATTACTCACTTCATAATCAAGCAGGTCCATTTCTTGATCCTCATCAATTTTGGCCTTCTTCTTGGGGCCTTCTTCCCCAACAACCTCTTCCATTGGACCATCCAACCCTCCCATTGCAACGTTTTTAGTAGTGAGATTGACCTCCTTGTCATCCTCTTTGGGCTTCTTCCTTTTCTTAGCTTCCTTGCAATCCTTAGCATAATGCCCCTTATTCTGACAATTATAGCATAAGACCTTGGAAAAATCATTTTTTGCCTTCTTGCAAGATTTTCCAGTCTTTCCAACAAGGGCTGTTCCAGAACCCCCCTTCATCTTGAACTGAAGATCATCCTTTTTGATCCTTTTCAGCACATCCTCCTCCCCAGGAAGAGGATCCAATTTAGAAATAATTCTGACTAAAGAATCAAACTCCTTTGGTAGCTTCTGAATGATTAAGAGTGAAAAACACTCAGGATCCATGTTAAGCCCTGATGACTTATGTTGTCTTTTTGATGTTCATATTCTGTAACTAACAAATTTAGTTACCTTTATCTCTAACTTACTTTTTTGATTAAATAACTACTCATGTCTCAGGCCCCTTCTGGGGCTCTCTAGTTGTTTTAACCCTGCTGCCCTAGGCCCCCTTTGGGGTTCTCCAGTTGTGCTTAAATACTGGTCCTTCCCTTGGACCAGGAATGAAACTCATCTGATTACCAGTCAACAAAACCGGAGTGCCCCTTCCTCCTCATCAGATCAGTTCCTTTTGACTATACAAGAATTATCCCCTCTCCATTGGCTCTTTTTAGCCTTATTATTCCTCCTCATCAGGCTCCACAATAGCCTACAACCATCCATTCATCTCTCCATGGCATCATAGTCGTTATTCAACTATTCACGGTTAAAAGCCGAAATCTCATCCCACTAAGCTATCCAGTCAACTTCATTGTTCCAACTGGTTTACTTATCATTATCTTCTCAAACCATCTTGCCCTTTTGCCGATTTGCTGCTCAGCCTTGCAACTCCTATTACTACATCTATCATTGGATCATTCATCATCCATTCCATCTTCATCCCCGCTCTACGCCATCATCCCTCTCACCCCCACCAGCCTTATCTTCCATCTGCTCCCATCTTGAGTATCATCCATCCCCCTTGTCCACTGCCCCCCTCGATCAAATCTCCTCCAGATTAGAGCGCTCTCATCTCAATCCACCATCTTGGGACTCAGTCGGTTCTCAACCTATCCATCCATCCCAATCCTTCAACCATGGTCCTCCTCCACCCCAATCTACTACTCACCTCCCCCATCAATATTCCCCACGACTTTGATCACAAGTCTGCTTGAAAGGCCCAAGTGATCCGTAAGGAAAGTCAATCTCCTAGGTTCAATCACATTCACGATTCCATCGGATCCACTCAAAAACCTCCTCAATTGATCCTTGATTCCTCATCCTCCGCCTACTCTTCCTCCTCATCTCATCACTCTACCTTCTCATCTCATTCACCAACTATCTCATCCACTACTACCACCCACACTAACCCTCACACCCTTCATCATCCACCACCACCACCCTCATCCTCATCCTCATCCTCATCTCATCAACCCCTACTCACTCATCCCTCAGAATCAAATCATCAAAGACTCAAATCAATTCAAGAATTCATTCAAACCAAATCTAAATATACCTCCGATCTACTCATCATCCAAGATATCTATCTACTCCATTCAAACGGTCGCCCTCCTCTCCCTCCTCCCATCTCATCCCAAGATTGTCTCATCATCTTCTCCAACATCATCCAACTCACTCAACTCGCTTGATCCCTAACCAATCATCTCATTTGAGCTCATCCCCTCAATCAGATTGGACTCTGCTTCATTCAATTCTTACCTAGGATCAAAAAATCATTCACGACCTACTGTTCAAAGTATCAATCCGCCCAAAAGAGGTTGGATCAACTCATTCAAAAGGCCAACCCTGCCCATCAGAATCATCTTGCTCGATTCAATAAACTCTCCTCAACCATCAATCAACCCTCCTTCATCCTCCTCAAACAACTCTCAGGTTGAATCCAAATTCACTCCAGGCACCAAAAATTAACCATCCTTCAACCCTCCAATCCTAAACAAGAATGAGATCGGCAATGATCTTGAACCAACTGGCATTTATTGTGATTCATTAACTAATGAAATGGACAAATTTTACTCCTATGTCAAACTTTCAGGCTTCTTGGAGGGCCGTGATACCTGGGATTTCAATTGTCACCCTCCATCTCAATCAATCCCTTGATCTAAGCCCGGTTCTACCAAAACTTGGCTTGAATGGTCTCGTGATAAACTCAGACAAGATCTAGATTGGATAGATGCCCCATCAACTGTTCAGAAAAGTTATATCATCCATTTTTTGGATCGTCTCAAAGATAATAATCCAGAAATCAGATTTGATGCGGCCAGGAGGATACTTTACATTGCTCAAGGCACCTTTTCTCATTCTACCTCAAAGGATCATCACCTTCAACTCGTCCTTCAGAACAGTCAACTCTTACACAAGGCTGGTGCTCTCAAAGCCGTCTTTGTTGCCTTGAAAGGCGTGGGTGGTCATCAAGATTGGATCAGCAGCCTACCCGAACCTCCTGATCTTATTTCCTCCTTTTATTCAATACTCTCTCCATATTGCCAGCATACCCTCCACCCTGGCCACAACCACTTCAACGTCTCCTAACTATCTCGATTGATTTCCAGACTATCCCAACCCTAGCAATCATCGAGATCTCATCCAGACTTGCTTTGGTGCCCAGGTGGTCCAATCATCCTCCAGGTCACATCCATCATCATCATCCGACTCAAACCCCAAACCATCTGCTCAAATCATCATCACCCCTCATCCCATCCGACTTCCCATTCACCCTCAACTCCCCTCCTTATCCCTCTTGCTCCTCATCTAGCAACTTTGCTCTCTCCTCTCGTTGCAACCTGGTTTGCACTCATCTTGCAACCTAGCTTGCTACTCAACCCTGCCTGCTCTTCAACTTCTTGCAACCTAGCCATCATTCATGCAGGGTTGTCCATTGATTTGGCCCGTCCTGTCACCTTCCTCATCCCCACATCCCTCCATTGCTCCATCTCAACCGCTCACTCTCTCTCCTCCATCTCATCCGCTCCACACGCTACATCACCACTTGCTCGCTCCGCTCCATCTCAACCGCTTGCTTGCTCCAAACCATTCTCCCATTGCTCCACCCGCTACTTCTTTACTCGCTCCATCTCCAACATCAATACACCCATCATCAATACCTCCATCATCCTTTGCCATCCGATCTCCATCAACAATATCAACAATCAACTCTCAACACCATCAACAACATTCAATTCAACTCCAAAAAAACATTAACATTCCTCCCATCTAGTATTGAACAGGCTGGTGTGTTGGAATCTTCCCATTATTATGTTCAATACTATCTGCTTTGTGCTCTCCACCCTCTTTCATTATCACCATCACATTCATTACTATTATATTCTATCATCACCCACCATTATCCTACAACTGCTACCAATCCATTTCAAAACCATCACCATTACCATTCCCATCACCATCATCATCCCATCCATCATCCATCACCATCATCATCACCATCACCACCACTATCATATTAGCTTTACCATTACCATTACCCTCATCATCACCATTATCATTATCATCATATCATCCTCTCCATCATGCTAGGCAGCTATGCCTGAGGTCCTTGTTGCTCCTCTTAAAATAGTAATATCATTCTTCCCCATATCATGCTAGGCAACTATGCCTGAGGTCCTTGTTGCTCCTCTCAAAATAGGCTATCATTTCCCCATCTCATATCCTGACAAGGTGGTGTCTTGTCATTTATTACTCAACTCTCATATCTCTATCATTCTCATATTCTCCTCTTGTTTCTCATGAATCTCTGGAATGTTTGCTGGTCTTAAATTGGTTCCTAAATTTGTCAGTTAAGGTGGTGTGTTGTCTTTTTGATGTTCATATTCTGTAACTAACAAATTTAGTTACCTTTATCTCTAACTTACTTTTTCCATTAAATAACTACTCATGTCTCAGGCCCCTTCTGGGGCTCTCTAGTTGTTTTAACCCTGCTGCCCTAGGCCCCCTTTGGGGTTTTCCAGTTGTGCTTAAATACTGGTCCTTCCCTTGGACCAGGAATGAAACTCATCTGATTACCAGTCAACAAAACCGGAGTGCCCCTTCCTCCTCATCAGATCAGTTCCTCTTGACTATACAAGAATTATCCCCTCTCCATTGGCTCTTTGTAGCCTTATTATTCCTCCTCATCAGGCTCCTCAATAGCCTACAACCATCCGTTCATCTCTCCATGGCATCATAGTTGTTATTCAACTATTCAACTTAAACTCCGCTATGCTAGACCTAGCCTCTGCAAAAAACTGTTTACAATTTGAATATTTAAACTTGAACAGTTTATTGAAAGCTATACCCTTCTGGTGAACAGAATCACCAGCATACTTGGACTTAAGCAACTTCCAAAGGATGCTTCCCCTCTTTCTTTCATCTTCCCTAAGAGTATCGGCAACCCATGTCACATGATTCTCATCAAGATGCCTAAGGATGAGATGATAAGACTTTTTCTCCACTTCTGAACTGATCAAAGTGTCATCTGCATCCATTATCTCCCCACAACAGATGTTATCCAGCTCAATATCCATAAGGAAAGCCCAAGTATTATAATTATGACTGTTCAGAAATATCTTGGTGGAGCTAACATCAGGGATATAGGACATCTTCTTGGAAAACTTGAGGTCTTTGAGGTTCTCCAGAGTAAGGTACAAGGGTCTAGATGGCTTCAAAGTAATGATGATGTTGGTACTGATAATGTGTTATAATTATGGCCAGCACTTAGCTTAGGCAAATGAGCAGTATTTAAAGCAAAGGAAATGCTGGACACCTTGTGTCAATAATTACTGATGGTCTCTCACAATGGGGAAATACGTTGGATGATATTGGTGATGAATTTGATTGGATGATGAACAGATGATGGAAAACAGCAGCAAGAAGAGCTCCTTAAGTAAGAAAGATTGGCCTCTTGTGAGCCCATGATACAACAAGCCAAAAGGCAAATTTTCCGCTCCAAAAGAGCTCTACAGGCTCTAAAGGCCTTGTTACTTGGTTTGAGCTACATCAGCACGCATGGCATCAGTCCCTATACCCTTACAACCAGCCTATTCCGGTTATTTCTGGTGTTTCCACCTCAATGGGGCTGAACCAGCCCCTTAGCTGTTCAAAAACCTGGCCGGTTGTCTATTACAACCAGCCTGTTACCTCACTTGCTGGCTGGTTGCCTCATGCAACCAGCCCCTGGCCATACAAATGGCCAGGAGGGACCCAGGACACACCTGGGTCTGGTCTCAGACACACATGGGGGGGGGGGGGGTGACCAGCGTACAAGCTGTCCCCCCCCTCCTTCTCACAGATCCCTGGAGGGGGCGGTCAAATCCCCCTACCAGGGGCCCTGGGGGTCAATACCCCCAGGGCTTTGTCAAGGTAAGGTGGGCTGGGGGGTGGTCAGGTCCCCTCCAGCCCGTTGCTCCTCCCCCTTGGTAAAGGGGGGGGGGAGAGTGCCTGTTTGATGGTTGGGGGGTGGTCAATTCCCCCCCACTGCCAGTTGCCTTAATTGACCAGCCTAGCCACCACTTTTTGTGGGGGGGTGATCAAGTACCCCCCCACCATGACCAGTTGCCCCTTGCAACTGGTCGCTGGCTGGTTCCATCCAGCCAGCCCTCCCCCTCCTCCTTGCAATGGCAAGCAAGGGGAGGGGGAGGAGCCAGGGCCATCAGCCCGGCGGCCGCCACCCAGGGCGGCAGCTGCAACGGGCTCAAAAGCCACAGCCAGCGTGGGGGGGGCTCCGTTTTGAGTCCCCCTTCCCCCTACAACGGCCCCCCCGGGCTGTTGGGCCCCATAAACAGGCCATAAGTGAAAACAGCGGCCCCAAGCGGGCTGCAACACGGGAGGCAGCCCCAACTGGGCTGAAAAACGGGCTGCGGCCCCAACTGGGCTGCAACACAGGCGGGGGCCCCAAATTGGCTGCGACATGGGAGGCGGCCCCAATGGGATGCAAAACGGGCGGCGGCCCCAAGCCCAAAAACTAAGTAAACCATACTTTGGCGGGCCAGCCCGTCTGGCCAAGTATGTCCAAAATAAACCTTGGGCCCAATGATGCCCATAAAAGCCCATCTGGCTGTATTTACCCATATACCCCACCGGGCCCGTTAGGGTCCTTGTACCAATAGGCCTGTTTCATGCGTTTTGAGGCCAGTTTCCCTAAATCTGTGACACCCACACAGGCCCATATTGTTGGTGTGAGTGTCCAATGGGCTGGAGAGGCCCATATGTGCATCCCATTTGGATTGCACTTATATGTAGCACACGCGTAAGTGCATACGTATTTTAACACAATCTTCATTTACTTCCAAAGAGTTTTTAGAATCTGTCATTTGAGCCCCCTTTTTCCAAAGAACCCTCTGCTTGCCACCTCTGTTGATGTTTTCAATACATCTCTTTCCATCTTGCTCCCTCCCATGCACCTGCAGCTCTTTGGGTGAGGATCAAGAAGGAAAAAGTCTGGTTCTATAACATTTTGAGTGGGGTGGGAGAAGCATTGGTGGTCCAGAAAGGGGGCAGGAGTTGACAGAACAAGGGGTCCAAAGGTTTTTGCATTGCATGGCATCCAAAAAAACAATGATTAGTATAATATAATCAAGGTAGATGATCAACAAACAAAAAAAAAACTATACTGGAGGTGGGGGGGCTTGGTTGGCCAGTCTGAATGTGGAGGTGGGCTCAGTTGGCTGGGCAGGAGGGAGAGGAGGAGTTGCTTGGTCAGCTGGGCTGAAGGTGGGGGCGGGCTTGTTTGGCCCGGCTGGAGGTGGGGGCAGGCTTGGTTGGCCCGGCTGGTGGTGGGAGGGCTTGGTTTTCCGGGCAGGAGGTGGGAAGGGCTTGGTTGGCTGGGCTGGTGGTGGGAAGGCTTTGTTGGGGGGGGCTTTGTTGGCTGGGAAGGAGGTGGGGGAGGGCTTGGTTGGCTGGGCATGAGGTGGGGAGCTTGGTTGGCCGGGAAGGAGGTGAGAAGGGCTTGGTTGGATGGGCTGGAGGTGGGGGCGGGTGCTTGGTTGGCCATGCAGGAGGGAGAGGAGGGGTTGCTTGGTTGGCCAGGCAGGAGGGAGAGGGGGGGGGTGGAGGCATTGACCAAGCAAAAGACAGAAAGCAAGAGGGGGGGGCAGGGAGCAAGCAAGGGAAGCAAGGGGGGGGGGGGAGACCAAGAGGAGGGAGGGGCCAAGTCAGCAAGGGCCAAGTCAGCAAGAGAGGGAGGGAAAAGGAGGGTGACAAGGAGGGGGGGGAGCTTACCTGGGGTACCAACCAAGGGAGGAGGGGAGTTGATGGGTGAGGTGGAGGTGGAGGGTGAGGAGGAGGAAGGAAAGGGTGGTGGGTGAAGTTGAGAATTCAGCAAGAGTGGATGAGAGGGAGGGAAAAGGAGGATGAGGTGGAAGGGGGGAAGCTTACCTGGGGTGCCAACCAAAGGAGGAGGGGAGGTGATTGGTGAGGTGGAGGTGGAGGGTGAGGAGGAGGAGGGGAGGTGATTGGGGAGGTGGAGGTGGAGGGTGAGGAGGAGGAGGAGGAGGAGGAGGAGGAGGAGGAGGTGAGTTCATCCAAGTGGGTGGTTTGGAAGTTTTGGTTTGGTTTTTTCTAAGTCCACCAAAAAAAAAAAAAAAAAAAAAAAACCATGTCAGCCTATGATTCTTGGTTGAACAACCAAAACCAAAAAAAAATGATGTGATTTTTTACCTATTTTGAAACCAAAGTTGAAAAGAAATGAGTGAGATGTGTGTGATTCAATTGACATGGGATTGGTATGGATTTTCTGAGGTGGAGATGTGGATGGGTATTTTGCATGCAATGGATGGTGGATGGATGATAATGGTGGGTTTGATTTTTGAAAACTGCTATTTTCATTAAAACCTCCATTTTCAAATAAAACAGTTAGGGGGTATGGTTATTTCAGAAACCCACCATTAAAAATGGCAGGTTTGGTAAAAAAAAATTTCAGGTTTCTAATGCCAGTTTTGCTAACTTTGATACACCCTATTGAATATATGCATGTGAAAGTGCTCAAAGAAGAGTCCCAGAACCCAAAAGGGGTCTAACATGACAATTTTTGATTTGGTTTTTGAGACACCAATAGTGCCTCAAAAATCACCAAAAGATTATTTTTGGAAGGCTTCAGAAAATTCCTTTCAATCTTCATCTTTAAATATCTCAAATCATCATTGTTTGTTCCAGGAAAAAAAATCAAGAAAGGATCATTAAAAAGGGACCACCCTTTTCTTTGGTATTATTTTCATTTTCATTTATAATTTGAGGGATAAAACATGTGAAAAGAAGTCAGAAGCTTTATTATGTGAGGCTTTGGATTCTATTCTACATTTCTTTCAAAAAATATTTTCAGAAATTTTGATGCCAGATGTAAAACAAAAACATTGCAATAAATGCATTAATTTGAAGTGTTTTTAAGCTGGATTGTATTTTTGGAGGCCCATGATAAATCCAAAAATTCTGAAAAAAATATTGAAATTCTCTTTAATAGTCTTTCCAAATTTTTAAAAGCTTGAAAAACAAAAAAAAAATCAAAAAGCCAAACAAAAGGATCCAAAAGCCTAATGAGAAAATTGAATTTTCCTAATTGTTTTCTTTTTTGGAGGAATTTCTTAAGCTAATATAATACATCCAAAAATTCTGTAAAAAATATTGAAATTCTCCTTGAATTTTCTTTTAAATTTTTTATTTCTGGAATAAAAAAAAAATGAAATTAAAAGGACAAAAATAGGAGGCAAATTTCTAATGAGAAATTTGATTTTTTTGAATTGTTTGGTTTTGTTGAACAAATTTTTTAGGTAAAATTTTACATCAAAAATATCTTATAAAAATATTAGAAAGCTTTTTGTATGTTTCTTGAAATATTTGGTAGCTGAAATAACCTAAAAAAATAATTAAAATACTCAAAATAAGGATCCAAAAACCCATGGAAACATCAGTTTTTGTGGAATTTTTTTTTTGATTTTTTTGATTCCATTTTTGGAGGGGTTCTAATTCCTCCAAAATTACTCAAATTTTTGTGGGGGGGTTATGAACCCCAAGTATGGGACTGCGGCGTCAGAACTCAAAAAAAAATTCTAGAAATTACAATGAAAAAAGTATTTTTCCATGTAGCAGCAGAGGTGCACAATTGGGGGTAGATGTAATATTCCACAAAATAAAGGATTGGGGGCGTGAGAAAATCAATGCCCCAAAAATAAAATAAAAATAAAAATGTAGTTGATTTCTGGGTAGGCACTTTGAGTGACCACATTGCAATCACCTAGGAGAAATTGCAATTGGGATAACTCAAAGCATTCACATTTAGTTGCCCATTGCGACTGCTGCAGCTTGGAGTTATCACAATTGGAATAAATCTGGGTATTTTTGCAGGCCAGATTCCTGCCAAAATACAGAACTTGCCAGAAGCTTCAACCTCAGATCAAACCAAACCAACCAATCATCACCAACCAACTATCCTGGAATGAGTGAAATGCTTCCCACCAAAAAGAATCAATGGGCAGACAGTCACCAACCAAATCGCTGATTGAGGAAAATTGGTCACCCACCAGCGCCAAAGTACACCAAGAAGATAAAAAAATTAGACTTCTGGCTACTAGCAAAAAGCAACCAACAGACTGTTTCCAACTGCTCAGCCCAGAACAAGATTCCCAGCTAGATCAGAACCCCACTGAGTTATCCCAATTGGGATAAATTAGAGTAGTTGAATGGGGCAGACACCTGCATAACTACATTTCCAATCCAGACAGCCTGGCAGGCCAGAACAGACACAGACAGGTAGCCAAGACCAAACCAGACACCCCAGGCCTAGCCAGTCAGCCAGAATCAGCCAGGAATCCTCTGGCCACCAGACCTAGAACAAGCCAGCCAGCCATCCCCTGGCCACCAGAACTTGAACAAGCCATCCAGTCAGGCCAAGCCAGTCAGTTTGACCAAGCCAGTCAGCCCAGACCTAGCCAGCCATCCCATACCAAGCCAGAGAGCCCAGAGCATCCAGACAACCCAGACAAGCCAGCAAGCCCAGCCCAAGACAGCCAGTCTAAACCACATCAATAAGCCCAGATTGATCCAGCCATCCCATACCAAGCCAGACAACTCAAAACAAGCCAGTCAGCCAGACCAGCCAGCCCAAGCCAAACAGCCAGTTAGTCAGCCAACCAGAAAATCAGACAAGGCCATCCATTCAACCAGCCAGCAGTCAGACTGTCAGCTAGCAAGCCAGGAAGTCAGCCAGCCAGTCATCCAGGAAAGAAGTCAGCCAGCCAGACAACTAGCCAGCCAATTAGCCAGCCAGCCAGTCAGTCAGCAAGGAAGCCAGTCAGTCAGTCAGTCAGCCAGCTAGCAAGCCAGACTTCCAGATAGCCAGCCAGACAGCCAGCCAGACAGCCAGAAAGCTAGTCAGTCAGCCAGAAAGATCAGCCAGAATTCCAGAAATTTAGCCAGTCAGCATGCCAACCAGCCAGACTTCCACTTACCTCAGCCATTCAGACTCATAGCCCCACCAGACACAGTTGAGGTTAACAGAAATACCAGAGAAAATTGACCAAATCAGACACAAGGACCAGCTAGAAAGACCAATGCCACCAACCAAGCTCAACGGGAAGACCAAACCAGACCAAGAAGATCAAGAAACAGAAGAAGAAGACAAAGAAATGCCTCTGTATCATCAAACCAGTCAATGTCAGATACCCCCCACCAGACCAAGACCAAGGTGGAAAGAAGGATCAAGAGGATGAAAATTCCAAAAAAGACAAACCTCAGGACCCCAACCAGACCATAAAAACGGTGGAAAGAAGGACTGATAGAAAGACACAGAAAGAAAGAAAGACCCAGAAAAAAAATCCAACAGGCAGACAGATTCAAGGAAAGACCAAGATAGACCAATAATTCAATAAAATTCTTCCAGAACCTTTGGTCAGATTTACCTTTATAATCATCTCTGCCTTGAAATGAAGCCCTGTTCCTCATAATAACTCCAGAATCCCATCATTCTTTCTCTGAAACAATTTCATTCCTCATCTGTAAGTACACTGAACCAAACCCAGAATTTCTGGTTTTAGAAAGAGAAATCAAAACAGAAATTGAAGATCAGCAGCCAAATATTTCATCATGTAAATCTGGAAATGGGTGCATGTTTATCTCAAGGAAAACTTTGTAAATTAGATAGCCACACATTCTCTGTAGCCAGTGGATATAGTTGTAACCATCATGTACTATTGGTTTGATTGCTTCATTTTTGGAAGTGGTGGATATTGGGACTTGTTGGGGCACCATTGATTTGTTGAGTTTCTTCCTTTTGAATGTTAATCTTAAGGAATATGGAGCAGGGCATTGTTTGGAGAAAAAAATAGTCTGTGATTGAATTTAAAAGGCAATTCTTTTTGATTAAGATCTTTAAAATGCAGTGGATAAAAAAATGCAAGTGATGGAAAAGGTTGAAAGTTGATGATGATGAATGAAAAGACAAGATGAGGCTGGATACAAGAACACCAGTAGCATTTGTTTAAATATGTAGAATTTCTATTTAAAATTTAAAATGGATTTTTCTAGTGGTCAGGACCACCTTGGGTCTGGTTGGGGTGGTTAGGGCCACTCTTTTTCTGCATATATTTTGGATGGCTTGCAAATGGTTTAGTTTTTTGCTGTGCCAAGGACATCAAGGTTCCTTTATTGCATGGGGGGCCCGTATGTGGCCGGTTTCTATGGGCCAAGATGGATTTTCAGTTCATGTGGACTGTGGCTGGGCTGGAAATGCTGAATGTTTCTCAACTTCTGGCCTGAAATCTTGGTTTGATGTTCGCTGTCTCTTGGAGCTGTTTTCAATCATCCAAAAAACTCCACCATTACTCCAAACTGCCAAATTGTATCAGCATTATCCATCCTTCCATTTATTAATAATTTTATTTTCAGATATTATGATCTACTAATTCACAAAGCACCTCAAGTAGCTAGAAGGAATAAATAAAATTATCATCTAGTAAGCTAAAATCTAGTTTTTTATTATTTTTTGAGCTTCAGAATCCAGGATGAACTTGATTAAACTAATTAAATTCAAAGCCTAAGAAGATTAAAATACCAGAGGATTCTGGCACCCCTTCAATCAATTTTCTTCAAATTATGGATATATTGTAATCCCATGCACACCATATTTTTCCTGGAAATGGTTATATGCACATAAGTATTTATATTTGGTTTAATAATAGATATGTTTTATTCTTCCTAAAATTACTTTTATTAACTGAACAGGAAAGACTCCCTTCACATATAGGAGGCTAAAAGAACTTTCTAGAATAAATGAATAATGAAATTTAAACTCAATCAGAAAAAAATGGGAAGTGTTGATTTCAAAACACAGTGTTTGCAAACAGGCATGGAAGGCTGTTGACAACCCATATGAGTTTTGAAAAAAAATAGAAATAAAAAAAAAAAAAATAGAAACAAACAGAAACAAACAAAATAAATAAATAAATAAAACAAATAGATAAAATAAAGAAATAAAAAAATAAAAAAATTGAAAATAGAAAAATAAAAAAATAAATGAAAAAAGAAATAAATAAATAATAAATGAATATATAAATATATAAATACATAAATAAATAAATATATAAACAAATAAATACATAAATATATAAATATATAAATATATAAATATATAAATATATAAATATATAAATATATAAATATATAAATATATAAATATATAAATATATAAATATATAAATATATAAATATATAAATATATAAATATATAAATATATAAATATATAAATATATAAATATATAAATATATAAATATATAAATATATAAATATATAAATATATAAATATATAAATATATAAATATATAAATATATAAATATATAAATATATAAATATATAAATATATAAATATATAAATATATAAATATATAAATATATAAATATATAAATATATAAATATATAAATATATAAATATATAAATATATAAATATATAAATATATAAATATATAAATGGGTGATTTTAAATTCACGGCTCCAACCATGTGGTAGTTGTGTAGGGCCCCACACGGCTCAAATGAGCGGTGGGGGCCTGACTTGTGTAGTGTTTCTTGAAATACTATGAGGATTTACTCAAGTATATGGAAAATAAAATTTTCCCTATTAAAGAGAACTTTGTAACAGTGTGGACTTGTATGAACCCAGATTTGGGAAACAAAGAAAAATCTTGGGTTGAAGGGGCCCATGCAACTCTTAAAAGATTCCTTGCAAACTCTTTGGGAAACCTGTTGGATGTTTGGAAAAGCCTTGAAGGAGCAGTTTTGAATCAAATTAAATTGGTTCATGCGCCAAATTATAGATCTTGAATTAATTTAGGGACATTTCTTCCACCTGAACTGTTACCATTGGGCTACAAATTTTCTTTAGAGGCAATTCATATTATTAGGGAACAATTTGAGAAATTCAAATGTGATCATGATGGAAAATTGTGCACCAATTCATATGCCAAGACTATGGGTTTTCACTGTTCCCACCAAATAGGTGACTGTCTAGCATTCAGAGGATCTGTGGTACCCAAAGATGTTCATCCTCAGTGGAGGTTGGACTATGACCCTTGCAGTTATAGTTCTGTAAGTTGGCTTAAGTTGGATTGTTCAAGTTTGATTATTCAAATCACTATGTGATTAATGCTTTTTGATTAATGATTCCTAATTCACTAATGGGTGATCCTTTTGAATTTTTCAAGTGCAATGTTGATGAAATGCTAAGCATTCCTCAGTTACGTGAAAAAGTGAATGCAATGATCTTTGAATCTCCAGATCATGAGCAAAGTGGCCTATTGAAGTATTTCATTCAGAAGATTACAAAATTTTTCTTGAAGCCAAGACTTGAACCTAAAGTCTTACAATCAAGTAGGGGAAGGCCAAAATTGACAGATATGCGGCAAGAACCATCTTGTTTTGAGAATTTTGACAAACAACTCAAGGGGGAAAAAAGGACTAGAAGGGCTCCAACCAAGAAAAGACAAAAGATTATAAGTTTTTTCTTTTGGCATATGTTCATCTTTTTGGTTTAATGAACTTAGTCACTAACTCATGATGAATTTTTAGTCAAAGTTTGAAGAATCTGAATCTGAATTTCATATTTCAGAGGAAGAGACTGAAATTGAATTGGGATCACTTACTTTTGAATCAGAATCCTCTACAGAGGAAGAGAACGTGCAGCAAAGCTCAACCAGAAGCTTGTCTTTGGTGAGTATTCATTTGATTGATCTAATTAAAGAAATGAATATTAAGTTAGTTTTCATGATAGGAAACAAACTTGAAATATCTAAATCAAATACCCAAGAAGTTCCATAAGTTCTTGAGTGAGGTTTGGGATCCAATTGGAGATGGTAATTGCAGATTTAGAGTCATTGCTAGATCTCTTGGTTATGAAGAGCATGGTTGGTTTGAAGTTAGGAAGGAAATGATTGAAAAATTAGAGAAAAATAAAGCATGCTACATTAAGATGATTGGTGGTGCAAAGGAGGTTGAAAAGATTAAAAAAAGACTTGATGTTGAAGACATAAATGAAAAAATTCCATCCTCAACATGGCTGGCTAAATTAGATATGGTTGAAATTATAGCAGACACATATTCCAGACCTATATGTTTCATCTCATTGGAGTCATGCCATACTTATACTCCAATGAAAAATGGTTTTACTGATCCATCAGATCCAATGTTCATTTCCTTTGTAAACAATAACCACTAGGTTCTATTGGTACTTGAGGGAGAAATTATTTCAATCCCGCCCATTGTAGCAAAACCGTGTTCCTTGATTTCTAAAAAAGCCTCTGGTTGGTTTGATCATCTCAAAGATCAACTTCAAATGTATTCTAGATTATAGAGATTACAGCCTTTGAATTCATTTCATCACTGGTTTTCATATAAATTGTAACTCTAATGCATCTAACAAGTTGTATTAATATAAAGAATTGTCATATTTTGAACATCATTATGTTGAGTGTTTTGAATGAGAGTTTAATGGTAAGTCAGTTAAACTTGTGTTGAGCTGATTCCATCACAAGCTTAACTTATGTTAAGCTTGGGATGGGATCAGCTTAACACAAGTTGAACTAGTTTTTTTTGGTGTTTTTAATTTAGGGCTGGTCAAAAGACTTGTATTTATTTTGGCACTTTTACTTTAGGGCAGGTCAAATGACTTCTTGTATTTTTTGCCTGGTCAAAAGACTGGTATTTTTTTGGCACTCCTACTTTAGGGCTGGTCAAAATACTTCTTGAATTTTTGGGCCATTTTACTTTAGGGCTAGTCAAGTTTAACTTACTTTAGGGCTTGTCAAGTTACATGTATTTTTTTTGGTGTTTTTACTTTAGGGCTTGTCATGTTACTTGTCTGTTTTTTTGGTGTTTTTACTTTAGGGCTTGTCAAGTTAATTGTCTTTTTTTTTGTGTTTTTAGTTTAGGGCTAGTCCAGTTACTTGTGTTTTTTTGGGTCTTTTTTACTTTAGGGCTAGTCCATTGGATAGTCCCAGTTTTTTTGTTAGGAATGCCACTTGTCCCCGCGGCCAATAGACGACTTCTTCCTCTTTGACTACAATCTCTTGAAACCTATCCCCGGGAGACCAATCCCCGGGGATCTCCAGGAGAACAGCCGCATTCTCCTCTTCCAACTCTTCTCTGTTTGTTAGCTTGGGGCGACTTGGCTGTTTCTGTTCTCTAAAATCCTCTTTTATATTTTGATCTACTTTTCTTTTCTTTCTCACTTTCTTTCCTCTTCTATCTCTATTCTCTTCTTGTCTCGTTCTTCTTTCTTTCACCATCAATATTCTCTTGAACGTCAAACCACCACTCATCAATTGGCCGACTCACCTCTTCAAACCCATCCAATACGCTCCAAACATACTTGTCATCATTCCTTGTCTGGTAAGGTGATCCGCACCTCAACTCTGTGAACAACCATCAGCTTATATCTCTATATAACTAGCTCGTATATCTTTCTCGCCTCAAATCCTCTCCTTCCTGACTGCTCAGCCTCTTATGTCCTATTGCTCATTGGTTCTCTCTTTTTCCTCTTCATTTCTATCTCTTCCTTTCTATGTTTTCTGTTTCTGATTTTGAGAATCTTAGTCTGCTGGTTCTTAGTCCTCAAATCATTCTGTGAAATCTTATCACGGTTAAAAGCCACAACCGGACCAACCGACTCACCTTCACGATGAACAAACCAGCAGGAGCTACGGATTATTTCCATCAAGTTGCTTTGAAAGCTGCGGTAGATGCAATTCCACCCCTCAACGAAGAAAATTTCTCAATATGGCGAGATAAGATGATGATTCTATTCAACCTCAAGGAAATAAAAGACACGATCACGAGAAACTCGGGAAAACTCTCCATAAAACAAGATAGGGAGATTAGGGCGGTTATTCTTTCTAAACTGGACAACACAACACACACCAACATCGTCAATTCCACCAACATAAACTCTTCTAAGCTTCTAGGGGCGGAAATCACCCAACGCTTTGCCTCATCGGAGACCGCCAATCAAGCCCAAATATTTAACTCCTTCCTTCATTTTGGTTTCAATGAAAACTCCATTGAAGGATTTGTGACGGATACTGGAAAGGCTCTAACTCGAATGACCGATGTTGGTATTGAACTTCCCAACAACATTCTCGCCTACTTGGTCCTTTTCAAGTTCCCACCTATCCTTGAGAACCTAAAACAACAGATAATGCACGTAGAAAAACATCTAACTGTTGACACCGTCTTCAATCATCTGATCCAATACAACAACAAGCGCAAGGCCCAGACAAAAACCACTAAATCTAGCTCTGACCTCACTTTGGTGACAACAAGAACTAAAACTGAGAAAGAGACAAAAAGGGTCAAGATGTGCTGTAGAGAAGGATACCATGATCCAAATGCGCCCCACTCCAAATCCTCATGTTTCCATCTCCATCCCCAGATTGCTCCGAGTTGGTGGGTCAAACAGCAAAACTAATGGAAGAGTAAAATGAATAAACAGCCCACCATCTACTACCACGCGCTCTTAACTCTATGGATAAACGCTGATAGCAGTCCGAATTTGCTTCTTGACTCTGGCGCTAACATCCATATCTTTAATGACAAAAAATACTTCTAATCTCTGCAGATGCAAGATGAATTGGAGGAGGTGAAAAATGGAAAGCTTGAGGCTAATCTAAAGATTTGCGGCACAGGAACCGTGAAACTGGAATGGAAAGACTCAGTTATTACCCTAGAAAACTGCGCTTACATTCCAGATATAGTCGTCAATCTCATTAGCCCGGGTCTCTTAGCAAGCAAAGGATGCGACCTTAATCAAAGCCAAGACCAGTTTCAAGTTACAAGGATGGGCCAAGCCATACTCAGGGGATCCATCAGAGACAATCTCTTTGTTGTAGAGAAGTCTAAGACCGTGGGGAAAGGAATTTCAACCATAACAATCACTCTCCAAATCCGTCATCAAACCAAGGTCTATCTCTAGAAGAAATTCATCAGATGTACGGTCACGCCGCAATGTCCACTCTCAAACCCATTCTCAAAGGACTCTTAACTAACAAAAAACTGAATTGTTTCCAATGTGAAGGCTGCGCAAAGAGTAAGATTGTCCAATCTCCATTCTCAGCAGCATCGACTCCTTCAAGCAAACCTCTCGAACGGATCCACCTAGACCTTGTCGGACCAATCTCCCCGCAGTCCAAGGGCGGCCATCTATATCTTCTGACCCTAGTAGACAACTACTCCGGCTACCTGGCCGCTTTTCCCCTCAGCTCCAAAGACGAGACCCCTAAGGTGATAATTGACGTGCTCGAGATGGAAGCAAAAAGACTCAACTATTATCCCTCCAAGATTTTCTCCGACAAAGGCACGGAATTCACCAATTTGATGCTCAAAGACTTTGCTAGATCAAAACACATCAAATTGATGACTTCCAAACCTTATCACTCCCAGCACAATGGATGGGCAGAAAGAGCCAATCAAACCATAATCAAATCAGCTCGAGCTACCTTCTCGTCGTCCCAACTACCAAAAACCTACTGGCATATAGTCACGAGGGGTTGCTGCTTCATGCTCAACCAAATCCCTCGGGAAGGTAATCACCGTTCCCCCTGGGAACTTATGTTTGATAAAAAACTCCCGACTAATTACCTTAAACCTGTAGGATCATCACTCATATATCTAAAGAATTGCACCCAAAAAGGAATGAAATTTGATGAGAAGGGGGACGAAGGGCTACTAGTTGGGTTCAATCCCTCTTTTAACTCCTACATCATTCTTAATTTGTTAGGATACATTATTGAAACAAAACATGTTAAATTCCTGAAGACACATCTAAACAAATTCCCTCTCCTAGAATCAACTGGAATTGATCTCTTCTTGCATGAATCACAGGAACTCAACAAATCTGACTTCTCCACGACCAACAAACAATTTACGTTTTGAGATCATCCAAATACCAACTTGGATTCAGAATCCAATCCCAACTCTCCAGAAGCTCCAGAATCCAATTCTGATTCTCTCAACTCAGCTCCACAAATCTCTTCCCTGGAGGAAACCACCCAAACCTCCGCTTCTGAACCTCCCAAGAGTGAAGCATATCAACGACCAAGGCGGGAAACCCAAAAACCGCAATGCTATGGATTTCACCATTACTACAAACCGCCATCATACAAGGCAGCCCGCAACTGTCCCAAATGGCCCAAATGGGAGAAGGCAACTGAAGAAGAGTTAAGCTCTATTGAAAATCAAGAAGTATGGGATGACTACTATGGAGAACCAAACAATATCCTCAACACGACCTGGGTCTTCAAAGTCAAAGAAAATTGTCATGGGGAACCAGTAAAATACAAAGCAAGATTGTGTGTTCAAGGATTTGATCAAATCTTTTGCATCGACTACAACAAAACGTGGGCACCCACTGGAAAGCTTGGTTCATTGAGAATTGCTCTCCTGTATGGCCTGAAAGAAAAAATGAATTTTACTCAATTCGACGTCAAGGGAGCGTTTCTCCATGCACCCCTGGATGAAAAATTCATCATTAAAACCCCTGAAGGATCTCAAAGGAAATCCCCATATCTCAAACTCAAGAAGTCCCTATACGGATTGAAACAATCCCCTAAGAATTGGTACAAAACGCTGACTGGATGGATAAAGTCCCAAGGCTACCTCAAATCAAGCAGCAACCCCTGCCTTTACTACAACCCCAAATTGAAGGAAGTACTCTACTTCCATGTGGACAACCTCATTCACGTTGGGAAGAGCAAGATCTTCAAGTCAAACTTCTTAACCAAGTTCAAAAATTCGTCTTGTCACCCACCTAATACGATTCTGGGTATGCTGATGGAAGTGAAGGAGGATGAGATCCTCTTAAGTCAACCAAAACATATAGATAAAGGACTAGAAGAGTTGGGCCTTACTGAATGCAAGGACACTTGTGCTCCTTTAACTCAAAATCTACACCTGGAGCCGGCCACCAATGAAGATCATGCTCTATTCACTCAGATGAACATCAATTTCCAATCAGTCACCGGCCTTCTCAACCATCTTGCGCAATATACACGTCCTGAAATTGCCTTTGCGGTGTCCAGCCTAGCCAGATTCAATTCTAAACCCAGCATGTCCCATTGGAGGGAAGCACGCAAGGTATGGAAGTATCTTAAGACCACAAAAGATAAAAAGCTTGTTCTCCGTTTCAACCCGAATGAGAAAGTGATTACTGGATACAGCAATGCAACTTGGGGAGACAATCCCTCCTCCCGCAAATCCCAATCTGGATTCATCATCTTTCATTACGGAAGTCCTGTCGTCTGGAACTCATCAAGGCAGAGAAACATAACTTACTCATCCACCGAATCCGAACTTAACGCCCTGCTCAACTGCTTCCTGGAAGTCAAGTGGGTCACTAACTTGATAGGTGAAATATATCATCTTCCTATCTCCAAGCCTACACTTCATATCAACAACAAAGGACTCAACAATAAAATTAAACGGTTTGGCTCTCACTCTAAGTCTTGCCATATCAACATTAAAACAAAAGTTTTGAGAGAAGAATTTCAAAACTGCAACTACGATCTAGTCCTAATACCAACAGAGGACATGGTGGCGGACTCACTCACCAAAGCTTTGTCAATCAACTCTCCGAGTCTACTCCAAAACTCCATCTTTGACTCTACCCTACCACAATCTCAATAGATGTTCCACCTCACCAGACACGAGGAGTGTTAGGAATGCCACTTGTCCCCGCGGCCAATAGACAACTTCTTCCTCTTTGACTACAATCTCTTGAAACCTATCCCCGGGAGACCAATCCCCGGGGATCTCCGGGAGAACGGCCGCATTCTCCTCTTCCGACTCTTCTCTGTTTGTCAGCTCAGGGCAACTCGGCTGTTTCTGTTCTCTAAAATCCTCTTTTATATTTTGATCTACTTTTCTTTTCTTTCTCACTTTCTTTCCTCTTCTATCTCTATTCTCTTCTTGTCTTGTTCTTCTTTCTTTCACCATCAATGTTCTCTCAACCGTCAAACCACCACTCATCAACTGGCCGACTCACCTCTTCAAACCCATCTAATACGCTCCAAACATACTCGTTGTCATTCCTTTTCTGGTAAGGTGATCCGCACCTCAACTATGTGACCAACCATCAGCTTATATCTCCATCAAACTAGCTCGTATATCTTTCTTGCCTCAAATCCTCTACTTCCTGACCGCTCAGCCTCTTATGTCCTATTGCTCGTTGGTTCTCTCTTTTTCCTCTTCATTTCTATCTCTTCCTTTCTATGTTTTCTGTTTCTGATTTTGAGAATCTTAGTCTGATGGTTCTTAGTCCTCAAATCATTCTGTGAAATCTTATCATTTTTTTGTTATTTATTTATTTATTTGTTTGTTTTTTTTAACCCAAAAATCAACATTTTTTGATTTCTTTGATTTTTTGGTTGATTCCTATTTTTTGGAAGGTTTATTTTATTCATTGGTTATGTTAGTGCCCTTTCATTCCATTTTTTTGGCTCACCGCGGTCTGGTGGCGTGTGGAATCCAACACGCTGGCAGACCAGGCTGGGTTGGCCGCGCAACTCTCCAAGCCGTGGGGGGTTGTACACCGCTTGGATCGGACTGTGTGGCGTGCCACACGGCCCCTTTTGAACCGTGTGCATGGCTCAATGAGCTGTGAATTTCAAAATTCCCTATATAAATATATAAATATATAAATACATAAATATATAAATATGTAAATATGTAAATATATAAATATATAAATATATAAACACATAAATATATAAATATATAAATATATAAATATATGAATATATAAATATATGAATATATAAATATATGAATATATATATATATATATATATATATATATATATATATATATATATATATATATATATATATATATATATATATATATATATCACCTTGGTGGTTGATAAGTTGGACTCCATTTGTACTATTTATGTTCATATTGATGAAATCTTTGGAAAGAAGGCCAACATCACCACATTAGCTGCTTTTCATGCCCAAAAACCTGAATCTTCTGAATCTGAGGATTTGGCTGTGGATGCTCAGCCTAGGAATGATGATCCCAAAAAAAAAACTATGAGTGGGCCCCATTGGATGTGGAGGAGGATATTCCAACACAACCAGCTCTGATCATGTCTACATCAGAATTGAAAAACCCTTCCTTGGAGCCCTCACTTCATTCTTGCAATTGCTCTTTTCCTGGGGTGGAAAAACTGGAAAACTTGGCCAATCATGAGGAGAATCTTATCCCTGGATTGCCATTGCCATCAACATCTGCTCAAGTAAGGGACAAAGTTCCTTTCTCTTCTGTCTGGTTAATCCTAACTGATTTAGATATGAAAAAAATAGACTCATCCATTCCTGATTGGCAAAACACTCAAGCAAATGGGGCCTCCCACATTGTCTTCAGATGAGGGTTAAAAAATTTCCAGACAAAAGTACTATTCAAAGGGAAAGCAAAAGGCCTCCAATTCCATAATCCTCAACCCTAATAGCCAAAAGCATAGAAAAACTTCAAATCTTTCTGGCTTTGAGGATATCATGGAGAATCCAGATTTAAGTAAGTACATTGATTAATTCTCCTTGCTTTCAAAATCAAGCTCATTTGTATTCCACTCCCTCAAAAAAATAAAATCCCAAATTGAATCCCAAAAACTTCAATTTGAAAAGGAGAAGTGGGATTTTCAACTGGCTATGGATTGTCAAAAGCAGAGGGATGAGAGTTTGACTCATCAAAAAAATTTGGATGCTGAGTTGCAACTGAAACAGGCTGAGATCCAGTTTCAAAAAGAGGAAAACCAGAAGGATCAGCAGGAAGAGCTACTCAAAAAGGAGAGGGAAAGGCTAGCCACAGAAAAAAAAGATAGGTTATTGGTAGCAATGGCATGTATTGGTAGCAGGAGAACTGTGGATGAAACAAAGGAAATTAATTGATTGCTTTTCTTGTAAATATATTTACTTTGATAAAAATTTTAAAAATAAAAACAAAAAAAATACTTTTGATTGCAACAGAATTTGAGACTATTTTTAAGACTACCAATGAACAAATCTTTTCATTTTTATATATATTTTTTTTCCTAAGGTATATTTTGCCATTGGCCAATTCCTTGCTAGTATTTTGAGTGGTTTTTTTCATTTCCATGGGCATGGCCATCCTTTTATGAGTGGCAGACTCCAAAGCAGGAAAGGTACAGTGCTTGTACTTGTTTGCTGCCCAAACAATTTTAAAAATACCTTTTTGGTTGAAATCAATAACAAAACCCAATTTGGGAAACACAAATTGGCCCTTGGATACTTGATATTTGTCTTTTTTCTTTATAATTTTTCCATTTTATTTGTTGGTTGGAACCACCAGTAAAAAAGAATAGGAGGAGAAATCACCTTTGTCAATATAGGGAGAGTTGTAGAAGGAGTCTGAGGTGAAGGTTATGTGACGGGAGCATTCAAAAGGAGTGATGCCAGATCCAAATTCCAATGAGGAGAAGGAAGGGATATTGTTGTCCATCATAGTTTCACAGTTGGAATCAAATGCAATTTTGGCTAAATTTTGAAACATTTGCCATAAAATTTGAGAGACCTTGTCAGACCTAAGATTCAAAAAATAATACTCTTGAGGGGAGGATTTGAAAGCATTTTTCTTCAAATATTTCCCAAATAGTTCAAAAGGTTGAATTGATTTTTGCCATCCAATTTGCCACATTTTCCCACCCCAAGATCATTAGGGACCCATGGTGTTGAAAATTTTTTTGGATTGTTGAAGGAATTTTGTGACTGAGTTTATTTCCTTCTTCTCTTGCTCCAAGAGTTTATTCCAAGGGACAAATTTGATGATTGCAAACATAGCCTCATGATCTGGTTGATCTTGAACATATACTTTTCCAGAGATGAAGAAATGGAAGGTTTTGATCTTCTTTTTGGCATTTTCAAACTCTTCAGGGGAGTTTTTTGGACTGTTCTTAACAATGAAAGGATGCAGATACAAAGGAAGTAGTTTGCCTGAAGACCACACAAACTTTTTTTAACTGTTTCCTCAGACACTTCCAATGAAATTCCAGAATCCCTCATTTGAGACCTCCTTCTCTGGAAAGCCCTTTTCTTCCCATCTCTCTGATGTTTTTTAAAACTATCTCCTTCCATCTTCTCCCTCCAAACCATATAACTTGATTGGGGTGAGTATCAGGACGGAAATCAATTTGTTGTCTAAAATTTTGAGTTTGGTGTATGAAGAATGGGCCTTCAAGAAAGGGTGGTCAAAGGGGTGGAATGACGGGTTGCATTGCATGGAATCAAAACAAAACATTCATTAGTCTGGTATGATCAACATGGATGATCAACAAACATAGAAAATAACAAAAAATTACCAGTGAATTTTCCTAGAAAACAAATTTAAAAAAAACAGTCATTCCCCTTGTTAATCATGAGGCAGGAGGAGGAGCACGGGGGGAAGGGGAGATGGTGGAATTTCTGATCAATTGATCAATCAATTGGCAATAACAAGTTTGTTTGCTTGCTTTATTATAAATCAATTTAACAGCAAGAAAAAAATTTGTTTTTTTGGTTCCATCAATCAATTTTCCACAAGAAAACAATTGTTTGTTTGTGGTTTGATTGATATATTGGAACGCAAGCAAACAATTGATTTTTTGGAGTTTTATTGATTGATTGTTTGCAGTTTGATCAATTGATTGTTTGTGTTTTGTTCAATTTATTGAACCGCAAGCAAACAATTGATTGTTTGCAGTTTGATTGGTCAATTTAACTGCAAGAAAAAAATTTGATCTTTTTAGTTTCATTCAATTGATCAAACTGAAAAAAATTGATTGATGGTTTGAACTGCAAAAAATTGATTGATTGTTTGAACTGCAAAAAATTGATTGATTTTTTGAACTGCAAACAATTGATTGATTGTTTGAACTGCAAACAATTGATTGATTGTTTGAACTGCAAACAATTGATTGATTGTTTGAAATTCAAAAAATTGATTGATTGTTTGAACTGCAAACAATTGATTGATTGTTTGAACTGCAAACAATTGATTGATTGTTTGAACTGCAAACAATTGATTGATTTTTTGCAGTTTGGTTGATTTATCAAACCACAAGCAAAAAATCAATTGGTCAATCAAACTGCAAGCAATCTTTTGTTTGCTTGCCAATTGAGCAACAAGGAGGAGCAGGTGGATGAAGGGGAGGAGGATGATGAGGAAGGGGAAAGTAGGAGGAGGGGGGTGCTTACCAGATGTGCCAACCAAGTAAAAAGCAATAAACAACAATCTAAAAGGAGGAGGAGGGGGGGGGAGGTTAGCAGCAATCCATCAAGGAAGAGGGGGGGGGAGCTTACCAGGGGGGCTGAGCAAAGAACAAGGAATATTGGGACCTGGATAAGGAGGAGGATGACTGGGTGAATTTGGAGGTGGTGGTGGATGGTGAGGTGGTGGTGGTGGTTGAGGTTTTTTGGTGAGGAGGAGGGAGGAGTGGACCAGTGGTTTGGTGGGGTGAGGTGGTTGGTTTGGAATTTTTGGTTCTGTTGTTTTCCCAATTCCACCAAAGAAAAAAAATAAAACTGGAGTCAGCCTATGATTCTTGGTTGAAAAGCCAAAACCAAAAAAATTCTTTGATGTGATATTTTAACTATTTAAAAACCAAATGCTACTAATCAAAGTGAACAAGTGTGAGGGGTAGAATCCGGTCTCTCCTGGCCAACAATGTAGAAGATGAGACCAGGATGACTTGAAGAGGATTGGGAATAACTTCTTCAAATATTTTGTCCCATTCATCTTTGATGTTGGCCAGAAGGTTGTGAAGGCTTACAAAATTGATAATCTAGTTGATGAGGATCTTCATGCCTTTGGAATTTTGAGGCTGTTTTCACATCTCCCTTAAGCTCGCCCATCTTCCTTTCAGGATTCCTATTGCATGCTCAATCCAAACTTAAAATTGGGCAAGATGATAGTTGAAATCAGTTTTGGATTGATCATTGGATAAAAAATTGTGGTATTCTGGAACCACATATTTCCCCATAGCATAAGCTGAATTGGCCAGAAGTTATTGATTGTGTTCAAAGGAGTTATCTGGTTGTTGGGCAATCTGCATCCAATTGAAAACATATGAATCATGAAAAGAACCTGGAAGGCCAGCATGGAGGGATATTAACTTCTTTTTGTTATCACAAACCAGTGGTAGTGACACAGAGTATCTATACAAACAGATAAAACCTATTTGGTCAGTTTTTTATCAAAGGCTTTATCAAAGGCTTTGGAAATTAAATGAATTGATTGCCTTTTTTTCCAATCAAAATAGTTGTTTCTATCTAGCTTGGGTTTTTGAATCAAGGGGATAGTGGTTCCATCAACAAAACTAATGCAACAAAGAAAGCCTTCAGCCTCCATTACTTGAGATATCTCCTTGAATTTTTTTTTTTGGACAACAAAGGACCAAGCAATGGAAATATAGGATAGAAATCATGACTCTTTTGGTGTATAAGTCAATGGATCCATAACTTTCCAAGAATATATTTTATAATTGATGAATTGCTGGTCCATTTCCATTTGATCCCAACCTACAAAGAGCAACAGCCAGTTGGATAGCTTGATCATGTTGTGGTTCCAAGAATTGTTCTGGAAGATGTGGTGGTCTTCAATCATCTCCAAAAGTTTCATGAATGAAGGCAATAAAGTTTGGAACAGTTTCTGGAAGCTTAATTCAGGGAGGAGATGAAGCTTTTGCCTTTCATATATAGCATTGTGGAGAGTTTTTCTTCTTGTAACCATTTATTTCTTTTCCAACAGAGAATTCAAAACTAACCAAGTTGATTCCAAATTGGAGTCTGAATCAAAGTCTGAATCAGAGTCAAATAATAAAAACATTTCAGTCACCTTTTTTGCACTTGTGACTTGCTTCCAGGAAGTTTGATTGGACATGTTTAGAAAGATGGTGATGTGATGTGGGGTGATGAGATGATGATGGGATGTGTGTGATGTGATGGAGATGTGAAGTGATTGAGATGTAAAGCAATTGATATGAGATGTGTGTGATGTGATGAAGATGGGATTGGTATGGATTTGCTGAGTTGGAGGTTTGGATGGGTTTTTTGCATGCAATGGATGGTGGATGGATGATAATAGTGGTTTTGATGTTTGAAAACCGCTATTTTCATGAAACCTGCCATTTTGAAATACAGCAGTTAGGGGGTATGTGTATTTCAGAAACCCACCATTAAAAATGGTGGGTTTCTAATGGAGGTTTTGCTAACTTTGAGACAACCTAATAAATAAACAAATAAATAAGTAAGTAAATAAATAAATAAATAAATTATTGCAGTAATAATCCTCAACACTCTTCTCTCCATATTTCTTTCATCTTCTTATTTCTTGTCTCTTTCATTTCTATCAATATTTTCTATGATCTGTCTCAGATCTGCTTCCATCCAATGTATGCATCTCACCTCCAGAAGCGCGGCTATCATTTCAATATTCATTTTCATTATCACCTCTACACACATGTCACCTTTTCCTGTGAAACTTGATCAGGATAAAAGACCTGAGGACAGATTGCAAGTCAGAGAGAAGTTTTCCTTTCTCATCCTTCTCTCTGACTTTTTAATCTAAACTTCCTCAGGTAAGCGTCCTTTCTGTTTTCTTTTACTCATTATCATTTCTCAGTCAGGCTTTTTATTTTCTATTTCATTTTCTCATTTATTTCATTTCATTTCTGAAATAAATATGATCCTTCTCTCTGACTTTCAAATCTAAACTTCCTCAGTCTCAATATAAATAAATAAATAAATGAATGAATGAATGAATAAATAAATAAATAACTAAATAAAAATAAATAAATGAATGAATAAATAAATAATAAATAAATAAATAAATAGAAAAATCAAAAACCTAAAATACATCAAAAATAAAATTTAAATAAATAAAGATAAATAAATAAAGATAAATAAATAAAGATAAATAAAACAAATAAATAAAAATAAGAATAAAAATTCAACATTGCCCAAAAAAACCCTCTTTCAGCAAACTTGTTCAAAAGGTCACATTTGTTCCAAGTATCAAAAAAAAATCAGAAATTAAACAAACTGAAGAAGCCAAAACTCTTATTTATTTGGGGAATTTCATATAAATTTAACCTCAACTCTCCAGGATGGCTCAGTGATTTTGAGAGTTTCTTTCCAGAAGTGCCCCTTTAAACCTATTTTCTCCAAATATATGGCTGTTTTTGGGTTTCAATTTGCACCTCTAGATTCCAATTCCAATTCAATCAAAAAAAATCATACTCAAAAGAAGAGTATTCCATTTTTGGCAAGCTATTTTTTTAAAGTTTATGCCTTTTAGTTTTATGTTATTTGGTTATTTTTTCTGTTTAATTTTTTAATGGAAAAAGCCTAGCTTTTCATATACAACTCACTTTAAATTCTGATTGAAATGAAACATACAAATAAAGTCAATCTTTTCCAATACAAAAAAAATTACTGAAGTGTATTTTATGCAGTTGAAATGCAGGATTCTCTGAAAAAGCTGCTGTGGAAGCTCCAAAATATTTTCACTGGTACCTTTTTGTGTACATTTATACTTAATTGAAGATTTTTCAAGGCAAAACATGATTTATATTGTATTAATATGCCAAGTTTGAAAATTTTATACATGTGAACTTTTTACAGTGGATGAATTTGTTTTGTAGTGTTGTCCGTCCCACATTGGTTTCCTTGCCCAAACACCTGAAATAACTGGTGAGATCAAACTTTGAAGTTTACTTCAATCCAAGGATTGCCCTCAACATGCCTCATAGCTTTCTGTAAGACTGTTTCTTGACCATGTTGGATTGAGTATTGGGTATGAACCAAGCATACAACGTTGGGGTGAAGCCTTGACCCCATCAACTCTTTTTATCAAATTTCACATTTTCCTTTCTTGTATTTTTTTAAACCTCATCCCAGGTTTGAATTTTGCCATCATGATGTGCTTGTTGTAGTGAAACAACCTGGCTACCTATCAGTTAGAGATATCACCTGTTAAGCCTTATCTTTTCATTTCTTTTACAGCATTTGAGTGCTTCTTCCATGGATTTTTTTATCTTTCTTGATTATCAGTTTAATTTCTATGTCAGTATTGATTGTTTTGATAAAGACCTCCATTGATGGCACGAAATTCTGACAGAACCACAAATGGATAGGTTGTATTCATTGTTTTCAATTTCTGCAGCGGTTCGGATTACGTCTGCATCACAGTTGGCTCTTCGCTTCATTCCATTTGATGAAAATGACTCTCAGTTTTGGATCCTCAATCCCGGACCTCTGACGGACAGGTGGTGGATTTTATGTGACATGCTTTGCCTCAGGGTTTCAATGATCTTCTCCACCGCAGGACCATAACTGCCCCACAGAAGGACGGGTTTCTTCCTTAAATAAGAATGAATATGTACAAAGAAACGACCAAAATTACTTACAAAACCCTATTTGAGGAGATAGATGGGCTAAATTGAAGAAGAGCATAAAAGGATAATTTAAGATCATCATGTTCAGTACTGCCACAGAAAAACCTTCCACAAAACCGAGAAACGCTAGTCGCAATAGAACGTCGTCGAAAGGGCGCTGAAACCGACGTCATTTGTGAATCAAAGGACCAAAAAACCCGCTGAAACGAAACCGACTGTAGCAAGGATTTGCCCGAAGGTTTTTGTGTTGTACATGAAGGATGCGATGGAAGTACTACCCGTGCTGAGTGGACACCCCGTGAGTGTTAGCTCAGGGTGAATTGTTCTAGATTATCGGCGGAGGAAAAACTTACGATGATGAGTCAGCAGAGACGGTGTTGTTCCCCGAAGGAGGAGTTGAGGTGGACGATTGAGTTTTGCTCGATTTTCCGGAATTTTGAGATGTACCGGGTGCTTGTGTAGACGCTGGAGCTGGAGCATAGATTGTGACGGTGCCAGCGCTTGGCGAGGGACTGGAAGCGCCCGGGGGACCGCTGGTGAAATTTTGCGATGGGATCCCAACAGCTGGCGTGGAAGCAAGCCCAGGGGCACCTGCGGGAGTGGTGGCTAAGGGGGAAGTGCTATTGGCGGGGACCGTTCCCAACGCCGAGGCTGGAGCCGACGGCACAGGAAGGGCAGCCGGGCTGACGGTGGTTGAATCCACGCATCCCGAACAGACTGCAGCAAAGAAAAAAGTAGTTTTTTAACACTGCAATTAGAACCGAAGTTTCGTGCGAATGAGGGTATTGCCTGGACTCAACTCGCTTGTCCAGTTGGTGGGCCGGAGCACAAAAAGGATCCTTGAGAATTAATGCATACTTTGAGGGGACGATAGCAAGATTAGTTCACAAAATAATGCAACAAGAAGTTTTTTAAAACCATCGAAGACTGACTACTGTTGACGGCTGAGGTTTGTCCAAAAGATATAGTGCACGTTTGCTGAGTTATCGGTGCCGTTGTCTCTCCTAGGGTGCAGTTGCTCACAACTATTTGTTGGGGGGAATTGTTTAAGAAAAAGTGAGCTTGACAAACTACTTCCCACGCCAGCCGATTTATCGGCAAACTTACCAACCGCCCCGGTGCATTTTTGTAAACAAACGATGTTGGGCCTGTCATTGCAAGCTATCGGGTAAGGAAAAAACATATCAGCAAGCTCATAGATGATTCGAGCCTCCAAGTGAGATTTGCTCACTAGCGGATGCAGTGTTTGCTTGTGTATAATGAGTGCAGTTGAGGGTCTCGCCGATGACGGGCCCTATCGCAAGTCCAGGGAGGGTAGACGCAATCATGAGAGTGGAAAGAAAGACGGTAACCTCAAGGCGTGACATGATTGGTGTTTATTCGATGTCGGTAAGTTGATCAAGTGGTCGCTGTAAAGAAACTGTTGTTGAAATTTGTAGGCTTCCACTTAAAATGTGCGACGGCCTTTATATCATTTTCCGCCAGAAAGAAAAGAGTGGACGGATAGTCATTTCAGCCCCGTGCTCTACGCATGCGATCATTGTTGCTCGCCACGCAGGAGGTCTGACCAACCTTCTCGCATATCACTCAATTGGTGCTGGATGGCATACATTGATATCATCAGCCCTAAGCTTGATGAGCTTTCCGTGTGAATTGAGACTGAGATCACCAGGCCGATCAAAAGAATTTGGAAAACGTCTGGAAACGTATGAGAAGCACGGACAGCGATGCTTGCTGTTCATAAGGAATGAGTTCAGTCAGCCTTCTAGTTCAAGTGGAGCACAGTCGACGTTTCCTCGGTGAGAATAAATTGTTATTTTTGAAAGCTAGATTGGCTCACGAGGACATAAATGGAAGATGAGAAAGCGACAATGCTACAAAGCTGTGGGCTCCGCAAGGCATGATAGTGGATCCTGAAGCGCTCCAAGAAAAAGTTTCCAGCCTACTGAACTTGATGGCCGGCACAAGCACCTGGAGCGCCAATTGTCTCTGGCATCGATTAGCTGGTAGGCCTTGCCGGCCTTTTCAAGGGTTTTGTAACTTGTCTCAACCTTTTCCCGCGCCAATGGCATGCCGCAGGCTTGGGAAACCAAGGCTGGATTTGTGCAGTTTTGTGTACATACAAGCACTTTAACAAATAAAACCATGGTAGAAAGACAAAATACAAAGAAGGCATAGTTTGCCTGATATTTGATGATGGAACAAAAAAAAATGAAAAAAATGCACCATTGAAATTTCTCGAGTTACATAGGAGACAAAGTAGAGATGATAAGAAAAAAAAATAGGAGTGGTTCTAGAACCACCATTAGCCTTGATGACCACTTTGATGCGTTTGGGCATTGATTTGACTACATTGAGGAGTGTTAGATGGATAAGATTGTCCCAAGCACGTTGGAGTGCTCTTTCCATCTCAGGGATTCTCTTTTGGTTGGTATAATTCTTGGGTATTGTATTTTTAAGTTTCCATAAGCTCTCAATAGGATTGAGGCTTGGTGATTGTGCTTGCCAAACTATTTTCTTCATCCCTTTGGAGAATCACCAGTATTTACTAACCTCGGCTTTGTGATCTGGGGCCCCATCTTCCATAAAAAAAATTGGATTGATTGAATGTTGAGATCCAGGGGCCAAGACCACTCCATGAACAATGTTGTGGAAATCCTTTGTGATTTTTTGTTTTGGTGGCATGGTGATGAGAAAGGAGGTGCTTTCACCAATCAAAGCATCCCAGACTATGATGGAAGACCTTGCACTCTTGAATGTGGAGGCCAAGCACTTGAATTTGAATTTTTCTTGAGGAATTCTCCAGACCATTACTGGTTGCAAGTTCTTTCCAATTTCAAAGGTTGATTCATCCATCCATATTGCCTTCTTCAAATCATCTTGGGGCCAATTCAGATGTTTGCAAGCAAAGTTAAATTTCCTTTTCTTTTGCTACTTGATTAGAAAGGGCCTCTTGGTAGCCACCCTTCAGTAGAATCCCATTTCATGTGCTCTTTTCCAAATTGTTTGAGTTGAAAAATCTTTTGAGATGGAATCACAGAGCTTGGGGGCCTTCAAATTATGATTCCGCTTCATGATTTGACCCAGCTCACAAAGATCACAATAAGTTAGTTTATGGGGTTGTCCTGGTTTTTTGTCAGACTTGATGGTCCATGGCACTGCTTGAGGACATTATAAATTGTTTTCCTTGGAATCCCCAACTTCAACCCAATTTTGCTCCCCAAGAAAACCTACATTATACAGCTCAAAAATCCTGGCCTTGATATCATCCAGTAAGTTTTTTTCCCTTTTATTTTTGAACTGTAAGGAAAAGAATTAAAGAAAAAAATAAAAAATGTATAGTAAAAATTGATGAAAAAAGAAGCAACAGAAAAAAACCTCACCAATATTGATGTCATTGGGGGAGGTGATGGTGGAAGATGGAAGGGGGATGGAGGAGAAGAGAAAAATGGTCAAGAGAAATTTTTTGAGCCTGTTTGTTGAATAAAGTTGTGCAAAGATGCTGGGCTGGGATGGAGTTGGCAGGTGTGGCCACTTTATTTTGGAATTTTAGTCTCTTATTTGTATTAACTAAACCTTGAGTGCAATCACCATTATTAGCCCTGGAGTAAACTTTTCTAGTGTTTAATTTATACTATACAGAATTAGTTATAGTTCCAGCTAAATCTTTATCATCCTTCCTAGTGGCTTTTCTTTATTCTTTTGCTCATGAGTATTAAAGTCTAGTAACCCCTTTATATTGGGATAAGTAGTCGCAACTCTAGTGGTTTCTTTGTCTCTAATCCTTGATGCTTTATCTTATAACAAACATATTGAGTGTTGCTCAAGTGAGTGAATTTTCAGCAATACATTTGTCCCTGTCAACCATTCACTCTTGAGAAAACCCTACTTGTAGTTCCAAAGTATTTTACTCAGCTTCATTCTATTTTATTCACTCACTTTGTCAACCAAATGTCAGCCTATTTTGTATTTAGTCTACTTAAGCTGCTGGTTCTCAACTGAAAGAAACACATCTGTTCTAACTGACCTTGAACCAGAGTGCCCCCTTGAATCACAGATGCGCTCCTCTTGGTGTTATAAGATCCCTACACTCATCCTTTCCTTTTGATTCAACTGGAGTGTTTGACTCAAAATTCCAAACTCCAAAATTAGTCCCACAAATTCTGTATATCCACTGTATGTTCATACATTTCAGGTTTAAACAGGTGTTGGAATTTTTGATCCAAACTCAATCCAGAGCGCACACTGTCACAACAGTCACACACATGTCAATTTTGAATATGATTATAATCAACTTGTTTGCTTAAATTTTTTGATAAGAAAACCTGTCACAAGATGGATCTGAAAGTTTTTTCCCACAAAATTTGAGAATATATGAAATAAACTGAAGAATTAAACAATTCAAATGGAAAATATTTGTTATTTTAAATAAAACTAAAACATAGTTCATAGATGAAATAAAACCTGAGGAGTGTATTCTCCAGCATGAGAAAAAATGCACAGAAGATAATTTCCATATAAAAGCAAGGTGGTAATGAGAAAAGAAAGTTGATAACAAGTTTTCTCTTTGAAATATATTTCTAACTTAAAATTTCTTTTATAGAGATTTGGCATGAATATTCAATTAAATTCAATGCAAAAAAAACTTAATGCTAATGAAGCCAAAGGGAGTAAGGAGAATATTGAGTTAAAAAGCTATAGAAATTGGATTCTGTTAATAAATAGAATGTGTCAATGAATTGATTGGTAATTCATAATATAAGGAAGCACAGAAAAATTCTGGAAGGTGACTGGAAACAAAGAAAATGGATAAAGGCTTAGGAGAAGAAAATTGAATCACTGGGTTTGTAGTCCATGGTTGATAATTTTTTTAAATATAAAGGATTCAAAAACAAATTTCAAATTATGAATTTATCAGCCAAATATGAAATGGGAGACATTCAAAGATTATTTAGAGCCTTTAATTTTATAGTGAAATATGAATATCCCTTTATTGTTGGTGTCAAAAAGAAGTAATTGGAATTCGCTTATTTTTTGGATTGCTTTTAGTTTGGTTTCAAGATTTTGGTTTGAAATCAGATAATGAGGTGACTAAGTTATATTTTGAGGTTATTTCCAAAATAATAGACCTCAAAATTTGAAGCATGAAAGTTTCACAGGTATGAAAACACAAGTTTTTTCAATATTTGAGAAAGAAATTCACACTACCTGATTGATTTGATTGATACTATAATATATATTATTTTATCTTTTATGTCCTGAATTTTCATACAGATTCCTACAAAAATCCAGAAAGCCTTTCTCCCTATCAATTGCAATAGCTAGTATAAGCGTAAAAAACCATCTACTCCAAGAACTAGAGCCTGTTTTGATACATTAAAATGGAAAAATGGTGACTTTTTGAGGATCCTTGTTGTTGAAGATTTTTGAAACAGAAAATCAACCATCTTGGAAGCCACAGAATATTTGAAAAGCAAGGCTTGAGCTTTCTTCACTACTCCAGTACTTAAATATCAACTGCTTCCATGATCAAAGAAAACAGTTGGTAAGCATGAATTACCAATAGGGAAAGGAAAAGAAAAATAAAATGATTAAATTAAAAAAGCGCTGAAAATATTTCCAAGTTATTAAATGAAAATTGCATCACCAACTCCTTAATATAGTGATAATTATTCTAATGCAAAGCCAATAATTGAGAAGCTTGAAAAGGAAACCATGAAACATTTTTCAAGAGAAGGAGAGGAAGAGGTTAATCTAGTAAAAAAGGTTAAGCCAGAGGCAAGAATAATTGAAGTGCAATTGGAAAAAAACTCCAAAATCTTGAAGGGAAAGTCTTTAGGAGTTTATTTGAGCTTTGCTTGAATTATTGGATCCCATGAAGAAAAGATGGAAAAGTATGGATGAGTAATAGATTCAAACAGGGCTCAAAATTCAAAGCTCAAGAATATCTTTGAAGAAGGTTTATTTAATGAAGTGAAAATTTTGAAGAGAATCTACTTGCTTATATATAAAGAGGATATGGATTCATCTGAAAATTTTTTAAGGGATTGAATGAGAACCTAAAAGAGATGTAAAAGAAACAAAATTACCTTTAATCTTACTTTTTTTAATATATATTGTAAATTTTTCATTTTATTATTGAATTTCCTCCAAATATAGTATTCTATGGAAAGATATTGATGAAAACTATTTAAAGTTTTGTATTTTTTGGTTTTAAATTAGGTTAAGAAAAATTAGAAGAATTTAAAATGAAGAAATAAAATAGAAAGAAGTAAAAAAGGAAGGGCATGATGGAGAGGAGATTCAAGATTGATAAGGTTTTAGAGGATACTTTGAATGGAAATATTGAAAAGGGTTGGTGGAGTTTCAAGGATGATGGAAAATTTACCAAGAGGTTTGATCCTCATCAGAATGGTATCAAGTCCATTCAAATATTAATTTAAATATTCCTTTGCATAAAATTCAACCAAAAATACCATTCCTTTCCACCAGAGATTATCTTTCATGTTTGCATATTGAGGAGGGGGGTGATTCTTGCCCCAGTATAAATACTGAGCCTGATCTAGCAGAGATATTTCTAAGATCAGATGGACAGCCTTCAATTCAAAATTCAAATAAAATATGTATTTTTTTCAAAAACTGATTTCTCATTAAATTTTCCAAATCAATTTTCAAACAGTTTCTTGGTGGGTCAATTTTTCCAAATGTTTCAAGCACCAGGCAATACCAAGTCTCCTACTTCATACTTAAGTGAAATTTGTCAAATTTCATCAAATCCTTTTTTTTTTTTATCAAAATTGAGCAAATTTAAAGTAGGTTCAAATTTTCTCCTGGAGAGATTTAGTTAGAGAAAGATAATTTGTAGCAATTTTACAAAGAACCATCTTAATGGTTCAAAAATTTGGAAGGGTGACTTTTTTCTGTAGGGATGAGCCAAATTATTTTATTGAAATTTGGCTAGTGGAATAAATTTGGTACAGTTTCCTTACTAATAATTGAAATATGCTAAGAGGTATAGTTTCCAGATCTGATTAAATATTTTGGTTTTCCCATCTGCATCCAGGTGATGAATCTTAATAGATTCCAAATAATATTCAATTTTTTCCATAAAAAATTCCATAAAACTGATACAAAAAAAATAAAAATTGATGAAAATAATATTCTGTAGGAAATGGTTTGGAAAACAGATTGTATAAGTGAATCAGCCAGATAATCAGAAGTGGCAGTGTTTTTTAATCCAAGAGACAAAGAAATATTTGAAGATCAATCTAATATCACTGGGATTCCATCATATCTCTCTGGAAAATTCAATTAAGAAATGACCCAGGCTAAATTCATGCCTTAAAATTACAAACTCTTTGCCTTGTTTTGAAGAAGGTGGAATCTTAGCATCTTTTTTGTCAAATTAGGGTGTATCAGAGTTGAGAAAACCCGCGATTTTTTATTGGCAGGTTTCAACCAAAATCCACCATTTCAAACCCCCCATTTAAAATCAAAAAAACCCACTTATTTCATATAAGACGTGTCAAAGTTACCTTAAAATAAATGGATTTTTTCAAAGAAAGTATTTGAAGTCTTTCAATGCCCTAAACCATCATTCCACATCATCCCCAAGGTTTCAACCTCTGATCTCATCAGAAAAGTTCTAACTTCAACCTAATCCAAAAATTTGATCCATTGCTCATCATCTCTTAATTGCTATCCTAATCAATTCATCAATCTCATTGCTTCATCACTCTATTCACTTCATAACTCTCATTGCTTCATCACTCTCATCACATTCTCACACATTATTGCTTTTATCACATCCATCCTCTCATTACTTCATCACTTCATCCCTTCCTCTTTTTAAATGGCCCCTTGGCAATCCTCCCCCCACAAGTCCACTAAAGAATCCAATGGAAATGGACCAAAGAAAACATCCCCCAAGAGCTCAACATCCAACAATCCTCCCCCATCAGCTTCCAAAGTCTCAATTCAGCACAAGAGAGCTTATCACATCATCCTGGTAAACTGGCTCAAAATTCTGTCCAACTACAAGGCTTGCTTTCGATCCAAAAATAAAACACAAGTTGGCCGATCTTGTTCCTCCAAGGTTAATGTTTATCTCCTGATGGCCAATGAAAAGAAGGATAAAAACAAAGGTTGGCTTGATCTTTCAGCCAAAAAGGTGTGGGAGCTATTCAAGAACTATTGAACCAAGTACAAAAAAGCCACTCAATGTCAATATCCACTGCCTTTGGTATCACCAACTCCAATAAAGCAAAGGGAATCAACTTGTTTTTTGATAAGTTGGACTAAATTTGTCCTTTTTATTTTCAAATGGATGAAATATTTTTAAAGAAGGCCAATATCACCCCTTTAGCTGCTTTTGATGCCAGAAAATCAGATTAAGTTGATGCTGAGGACCTGGCTGTGGATGCTTGGCCTAGCCATGATGATCCAAATGAAACCTATGAGTGGCCCAAATCTCATTTGGAGGATGATATTCAAACAGAAGAAGCTCCAATCATGTCTACATCAGCATTGATAAAAAATTCAAACCATTCCTTGGACCCCTCACTTCCTTCTTTGGATTTCACTCTTCCTGGGGTGAAAGAACTTAGCAACTTGGCCAATAAGGAGCAAGTTATTCCTGTATTGCCACTAACATCAAAATCTGCTCAAGTAAGGGACCAAGTTCTTTTCTCTTCTTTCTGGTTAATCCTGACTGATTCAGATTGTAAAAAAACAGGGTCATCTGTTCCTGAATGGCAAAATATTCAAGCCAATGGCGCCTCCCACATCCCGTTCAAATGAGAGTGATGACATTCCCACACAAACCTCCTCTGCAAAGGGAAAGAAAAAGGCCTCCAATTCCATCAACATAAAACCCAATAGCTGTCAAAAGGGGAGAAACACTTCAAATTTTTCTGTCTTTGAGGATATCATGGAGAAGCAACATTCATAAGTAATTGAATTGATTGATTCTTCTTGCTTTCAAAGTCAAGCTCATTCCAATTCCCCTCAAAAAAACAGTGAAATAACAAATTGACTCTGAAAAATTCAATTTGAAAAGGAGAAGTGGGATTTTCAACTGGCTATGGATTTTCAAAAGCAAAAAGCTGAGATTTTGGCTCATCAAAAAGAGTTGGATTCTGAGTGGCAGATGAAACAGGCTGAGCTGGAGTTTCAAAAAGAGGAAAAGGAGAAGGATTGAGAGGAAGGCCAACTCCAAAAGGAGAGGAAAAGGCTAGCCACAGAAAAAAAATATAGGTTATTGTTAGCCATGGCTTGTATTGGTAGCAGTAGAACTGTTGATGAAATAAAGGAAATTACTCAATTGCTTGGCTTTTGAAACAGTTTCTTTGATAAAAATTTTAAAAATAAAACCAAAAAATCATTTCCAAATACAACAATTTTTGAGACTATTTTTAACACCACCAATGAAAAATTTTTTTTTGTTTTTATTTAAATTTTTGGTCTAGAATATATTTGACCGCTTTTCAAGTCTTTGCAAGTGTTGAGATTTGTCTTGTTAATTTTCAACAACATAGCCATCCTAGTATGGGTGGCAGTATCCACCGCAGGAAAATTACAATGTTTGTACTTATTTGCCACCTAAACCATTTTTACAATGGGTGATGATAAATTCATGGCTCAAATGAGCCGTGTAAACAACTCATTCAAGCCATGTGGCACGCTACAAGGCTACATCTGAGGTGTGCAGAGACCCACACTATTTGAATGTGGTTGGGCTGTACTCCGCATGGCCAGCCTAACCACATTTGAGTCATGTGGGGCTCTGCATGGCTCAAATGTAGTTGTGTAGCCGTGACACATGGCTAAAAGTCTTGTGGGCCAAAAAAAAAAAAAAAAAAAACTAAAGGGTCTGAAATAAACCAAAATAAACTAAATAAAAATACAAAAAAAAAAAAAAGAAATCAACCAAAAGATCAAAAAAGGTTGATTTTTTGGTACAAAAAAACAAACTAATTTGAACTAAAATGAAAATAAGTAAAAAAAAAAAAAAAAAAAAAACACTGAAGAAAACCAACCAATTGTCATCAGATTCAAGTGAAAAATTCAATTTCAAATTTACTATCCCTAAAGTAAAAGGCCAAAAAATACAAGTCTTTTGACTTGCTAGCCCTAAACTAAAAGTGCCAAAAAATACCAGTCTCTTGACCAGCCAAAAAAGACAAGAAGTCTTTTGACCAGCCCTAAAGTAAAAGTGCCAAATAATAAAAGTATTTTGACCAGCCCTAAAGTAAAAACACCCCAAATAAATAAATAAATAAAAACAAGTTCAACTTGTGTTAAGCTTGTGATGGAATCAGCCCAACACAAGTTGAACTGACTTACCATTGAAATCTCTTTTAAAAAACTCATCATAATGATTTTAACTCAAAAAACTCAACATAATGATGTTTGAAATTTGATTACCCTTTATATTAATAGAATTAAAATATCAGCATGTTAGACCAAACCCAAATGATGAAATTAATCCATAAGTTAGAATAAAATTCAATTTGATCTTTGAGGTGATCAACCCAACAAGCTGCTTTTTTAGAAATCATGGAAGGTGGTTTGGAAACTATGGGCGGGATTGGAATAAAATCTCCCTTAAGTACAAGATTGACCCAATTGTTATTGTTAACAAAGCAAATGAACATAGGATTTGATTGTTCTTTTACACCTATTTTCATAGGAGCAAAATTACAACATGATTCCAATGAAGTTGAACATATTGGCCTTCCATAAGTATCAGCTATTATTTTACCCATGTCAAGCTTTGAAAGCCATTTTGAAGAGGGAATCTTTTCATTGATGTCATTAACATCAAGGCTTTTTTCAATCTTTTCAACATCTTTACTGCCACCAAGGATCTTAGAATAATACCCCTTATTTTTCTCAATGTTTCAAGCATTTAATTCCAAACTTTAAACCATCCATTGTTTTCATACCCATGTGATTTAAAAATGACTCTAAAACCACAATGCCCATCATCAACTTGGTCCCAAAACTCACTCAAGAACTTATGTAAGTTCTCAGGTATTTGATTGAGGTAATTTACTTCCTAAAATAAAAAATTAGTTTTTCCAAAATTCTAATCTCATTAAAGGAATAACCACTCACCAAACATTGGCTTCTGTTTGACACCTCCATTGTGTCTTATTCATCCTTTGAAAAGGAATCAGATTCCATGGCACCAAACCTGATGAACTTTTAGTTTCTTTGACTGAACTATGAATTTCAGATGAAGAGCCTGACTTGGACTATAAACATTTCTCAATCAGTTTATCAAACCAAAAAAAGGAACCTTTGACAAAAGAAAAGAATTAACATCATTTGTATTTTATTCTTTGGTGCCCTTCTAATTCTCTTTTACCACTTAAGTTCCTTTTGAATGTGTTCAAATCAGGAAGGATCTTGCCGTATATCTTTCCATTTGGGACAGCCATTGCTTTATTGCAAGACTTTATGTTCAAGTATTGGCTTTGATCAATAATTTGCCATCTCCTTCATCAAGTGCTTCAAAAGCCTGAAATAATCTTGATCATGATGATTCAAGATCATTTCATTGAGCTTCACATGTAACTTAGAATTGTTGAGCAGTTCATCCAAATTGACCTTCAAACATTCAAAAGGATCAAATATTAGTCAAGCAGGAATCATCCTTTTATTCAAGTAGGAATCATCATTCAAAAAGCATTTATCAAAAAGAATTAATCATAAAGTTATTTGAACAATCAAAATTAAACCAAATTACAGAATTTCATAATCCAACCTCCACTGAGGATGAACATCTTCAGGCCCAACAGAGCCTCTGGACACTCATAGGTTACCTATTTGGTGGGAACAGGGAAAACCTATAGTCATTGGGTATGAATTTTTGCACACTTCCCCAACATTGTTCTGCTTTAACCTCTCTAATTGGTCCCCAACATGTTTTATTTCTTGTAAAGACCCCTTGTATCCTAATGGTAACAGTTCAGTAGGAAGAACTATTTGAATCTTTGTTTGAGAGTTTTGAAGGCCAGCCTGAACCAATTTGATTTGATTGGAAACTGTGCCCTCTACATTTTTTCAAACATCCAACATGTTTCCCAACAAGTTTGCAAGTAATTTTTTGAGAGTAGCATGGACCCCTTCAACCCAAGGCATTGTTTTATTTTCAAAGTTAGGGTTTTTGCAAGTCCAAGCTATACAAAAATTTTAAGACTCCAAAAGTTGCTGGGCTGCAGGCAGTTATGTCAAGGGGAAAGGTTCTATTTAGGCTACCCTCCTGAGTATTAAAAAAATATTTAAATTTAACTGGAATAAAGATCCAGAACCTTGTAAATAAGGAATCAATGGAAGGGATGAATTTGATAGTAGAAAGTAGCCATGGAGCAACACTATCTGAGGGAAGATGGTGCGGGAAAAGGCTTGAAAAAAATAAGCTAAAGTTTTGTTCAGAGTCCAATAGAACAAGGCAGTTGTAAGTAAAAACAACCAGAAGCTAATAACTCTGGTGGTCAGCAGAAGATTAGGAAAGACCAACTCAATCCCAACCAAAATCCAGGTTCTCAATGAACCTGCCTCACTCTCAAAAATCAAGCGCTTGAAGGGTACCAGATAACTGTGGGTGGCTGTACAAAAGCAAATCAGTTTATTTTTATGAAGCTCTAGAAGCAAAGCAGTAACAAAATTTGAACAAGAATAACCCATCACTACTCAAGGGACTCAAGAATAGCGTGGCAGAATTTGATTTTAAAGAAATAAAGTGAGGTTTAAAACTCCATTTTTCAAGCTTAAAGAAACCTCTCAGTCAAATGTGACTGGTTCTGGAAGGGCAATCAAAATAATGATCAGACCAGTATGGTCAAAAAAGGGATCAAGGAGTGGTATAACGCACTCAAAAATCCAACCAAATGGATTATTCTTCAACCAGAAAGGCTATTGGTTGGTGATAATGGATCATATCACGGAGGATGGATCAAAGACTTGAGTACTGTGGCTCAAAGATCAAGGGGCAATCATAGATAGACCCAGGATAAGGATGCTCAGATAAAAGGGATGGGCCCCCACAGATTTATTGATTGCTTCTAGTGTTGATGATGATAGGATACCTGGAAAAAGGCAGGGGAGAGAACCTCCTTTTATCGGCAAGAGGCCCTGTAGAATAATTACAAGATATAACTACAAATGAGTGCAAAAGAAAAAAAATATATACTTTTTTTTACAGAAAAAAATAGTAATGACAACAACAAGCAGAAGTGACAGCATGATCAGGAAATGTGGAAAAAGAAAAAAACTGGGAAACAGAAACCAGCCTGCGCCAAGGATGAAAGCGGGCAGAGGGTGATTGGTAGCAACAGCATTTGCATATGATTGGGGATGAGCTGCGTGGGAAATGGTGGCTGGAAAGGTTCAATGACACCAACGGCCGCAAGCAACAGCTTGCTGCAAATTGGTTGGGAGGATGGAGGATTTGTTGTTGATTGGCCTCAGCAAGTTGGCGGACAACCACCTGAAAAAGGTGATTGAAAGCTGAAAACGGGCGGCGCTGTTGGTGTTTGAGATCAAGAGCAAGGATGGACAGATTGATGTTGGGAGGGGAGATTTTGATGAGGGCCTGCAGCAAATTGGCCAGTGGATGATGACCGCAAAGGATTTCTGCTGGAAATGAAGGATGAGGGTGATGAGGATGGGGAAGGAAAAGTCCAGTGGAATGATGAAAGGGGATTGGATTGACGGATTGTTGGAAATGACACCAATGGCAGCTTGCAACAACCCTGATGTCCACAAGCAACAGCTTGCAGTCTTTCAGGTGATTGGTTCAAGGGTGACAAGTGATGGGGACGGGATGGTGATTTTGTTGTTGATAGTGTGAGGATTTGAATTGGAGACCAGAAACAAGCTGTATTTCATGAAGAAAGGATTGTGAGAATGAAGGAAAGTAAAATAAGCAAATAAGAGATGATAAATGAAAAATGACCAACAGAGAACAATCTGGCTGAGACAAGCAAGTCTTATAGATAATAATCTGGGACTAGAGAGACTTGTGAGAAGCAGCCAGGTGGAGCGGAGCAAGCTGGTTTGAGATAATGGATTGAGAGAACTGAAAATAAAAAGGAATCATAAGTTCCAGAACTGATCAACAAGTTGCCAGTGAGAAATCTTACAATGATTGGGCTGGCTCTTCTTGTTGATTTGATATTGGAATGGGTTTGAAAGAAGGAGAGGGTAAGTTGTCTCCAATATTGATTGATCATGAGTATTGGGTTGAGGTATTGATTGATGAGCGATTGATTGATTGGTTGATTTTGATTGGTTAATTGATTGGTTGAAATTAATTGATCATTGGTTGATTGAAAAAAGGATTTGGTCCTTTGGGTTGCGTGGTAGGTTGACTAGCAAAGCTTTGAGTGCGGCAAGAGCAAGAGTGAAGATAGCACGCGCAGACGGAGCGCTTGGATTAGAACAATTGAGCTGGGCATGAAAGAGCTTTACATATGAGACACAACATTGGGAACTTTATGAATGGAAAATAAAGGAGAAAAAAAGGAAAGAAAGCATTGGAAAGAGATTGGAAAGAGATTGAGAATATAGGAGAGACAACAGTAGAAGGAAATAAGAGAGTCAGAATATTAACACCCCCCCCGCAACTCAGAGATCAGTGGAAGAGAGAGCTAAAGGCATTTACAAGCCTTGTGACTGACGTTTTGTTGGCAGCCTTAGTGAGCGCGTCTGCAGTCATGGATTGTGACATGATCAATTTAACATCAATTAGATTTTGTTTAAAGTCTTTGCAAAGGCTTTTTGTCTTGATGTTGATATGTTTCACTTTGGAATTGGATCCTAATTTCTTGATCTTGTTGTCCAAGCCTTTATTGTCAATGAGGTGAAGTGGAAATTGGAATGAACGCCAATAGATATACTTGATAAGCTGTTGAAGCCAACAAGCTTCTAGATGGCAGCTGGACAGTGCGACGCACTCCAATTCAGTCAAGGAGTGAGTGATTGATTGTTGGCGCCTGCTGGTCCAATTAAGCGGAGTGCCTTTGAAAGAGCAGATGAACCCACTCTGGGAGACCCTAGAATCCGGATTTTCTACCCAAGTGGCATCGCTGAAGCATACAAGTCAATCGGATACCGACCAAGGTCCAAGCGTCAACATCATGTCTTTGGTGTTGCCCAAATACCTCCATACTTTCAGTACTTCATTCCAATGGCTCATACCTGGTTATTAACAGTGTCTCGCCAGGCTCAAAACAGCAAAGCTGATGTCAGGTCTGGCGAGACTAGCTATGAAATTGAGTAGGCTTACGGGGGAATGATAATTGACTTTCAGAGCAAGGAATTTATCCCTATATTCCTTATTGGCCTTGCCGAGATGGAGGCCAGGAGTGAGCGGAGTTGATATTGGTTGGCTTTGTTGAAGACCAAGTTCTTCTATCCCTTTTTCAATATGCAGTGGCAGTGAAAGGTGGATCAGACCATCCTTTCATTCTATCTTCATTCCAAGGAGCGTGTTTGGCTTGTGGGCGGAGGAATGATTGAATTTGGAAAGGAATTTGGTTTTGAGTTCCTCAACGTTCCCCGCGACTAGGAGATCATCAAGGTGAAAGAAAATGATGCTTGTTTTGTCATTGCCTATGTACAGGCATGGATTGCACACAGATTCTTTGAATCCTTGTGCTTTGATCCATTCGCTCAGCATACGGTACCAATTCCTAGGCGCTTTTTTCAATCCGTACAGCAACCGCTTGAGTCTAAGATATTTAGACGACCGACCACAGCCTATGGGAGTTTTGATGAAGACCTGCTCGTCGAGTTTGGAGTGTAGGAACGCTCCTTTCACGTCAAGCTGAAGCATTTCTAGATTTTTGTCAGCGACGTATGTTAAGACCGCTCTCAGAGACGCTACTTTCCCAGTGGGTGCGTAGGGTTCTAAGTAATCAAGTCCATACCGTTGATTAAAGCCTTGTGCACATAACCTTGTCTTGAGTACAGGAGCTTCACCGTGGGCGTTATGTTTGATCTTGAATACGGGAACAGTATTGAGAGGGTTTGTGACTATTTTTTCATCAACTTCCTCCCAGATGTCCTGATCCTCAATCTTTTGGAATTCTTTCAACACAGATTCTTTCAATCCTGGGATGTTCATCGCTTCCCCAAGCGTGGAAGGGATCTTATCAGAAATGAACACTTAGCAATCTGGTTTGGACAAGGTCTTGCAATTTCTCAGCTTTGGTCTAAGATTTTCTTTGATGGCTGAGTCTGAGTCTGAGAACTTGTCTGAGTCCTCTCCGTCGGATTTGGTCTTAACGTCAACGCCCGCAGAGTTCGTAAAGTCAACGTCAGCAGTAGATGGATCCATAGAAGAGGAATCGGCGGGTTGGTTGATGTTGGAGTGTGTGTTCAGCGGCTTGGAGATCTGGTTATTGGTTGTGTCATCTATGCACATGATGGGGGCGGGTTCCTGTCAATTGAACTTGACATGTTTAGTGTCTATTATCTTGCAGGCAGGTGTCAGTATCTTGTATTGGAGTAGCAAAGGGTTGAATCCCAGTAGCACACCGGAAGCGCCTTTCTTGCTCAGCTTTGATGTGATGTCAGTATCATTGATCCTGTAGGTCAGGCTCGAACCAATGGGTTTGATGTAATTGTCAGGCAGCAGTTTCTGATGCATTTTCTTCCAGGGAGAGTCTTCTCCTTTTTTTTTTGGTATCTGTTTGAGCATCAGACAACAGCCTTTGACTACTTTGTTCCAGCACAATTTGGGGATGTTTGAATCCAACAACGTAGCTCAAAAAGCTTCCATCAGGATCCTATTTGCCCTTTCCGCAGGGCCGTTGTGTTGAGAGTGGTAGGGTTTGCTTAAGACTTGATTGATGTGATGAATCTTGTAGTATTTTTGCAGTTTAAGATTAACAAATTCGCTGCCTCCGTCAGAGCAGATGTCCATTGGATATTGGCCAGTTTTTCTGTTTTGATTCTCTATTATGAAGATCAGCACATTAGAGGTATCTCTTTTAGATTTTAGAGGAAAACCCGCAATGTATCCAGAGTACAAGTCTATGAGAGTTAGAATATATCAAAATCTACCTTTTGACGTCGGATTGATTGGTCCAATGAGATCTAGATGAATTTTTTCAAAGATGTTCAGAGGGGTTTCTTGTTGATTGTTGAAAGACACATGAGTGATCTTGGCTTTATCACAGCTAAGACATTTGAATGAGTTTCTTTGCAATTTGGAGAGATTGACATTGAGGAACTTTTCCATTTATGATAGACTGGCATGGCCCAACGAACAATGGATGGTAGAGAGTTCTGCTCTTGAGAAGTAGGAATGCCGTGCTTTTTTGGCCATGTTGATCACAAACAGATTGTTCACTATCAAGCCGGAAAGTATGGAGGTGCCCTCTGCCAAGGAAAGTTCAAATGTGTGAGGATGATTGCTCCTGTACACACAAAGATTAGCCCCCTGACTCATAAGCGCCCCTAGTGATATTAGATTGACAGTGGATTTGGGTACCCAGGCAACGTTGGACAAGATCAGGTTAGAATCTTTAGTGGACAAGGCGACTTTCCCACAACCTTCAATCCTAATAGCAGCATCCCTTTTTCCAGTTTGTATTTGTTCAGTACCATTGCCTTTTTCAAAGGTAGTGAAGGAGTCCCAATTGACAATCATATGTATTGAACATCCAGAATCAATTATGAAACGACTTTGATTGATTGGATCTGAGGAGGCATTGGAGCTGAATCCACAGAAGAAATTGTAAAAATGAGCTTTGTCCTTGACTTTTGGTTTTTTTTTTTGGTCCTTGATTGTTCGAGTTTGTGGGCTTGAGTTTGGGGAATTCAAACCAGCATGAGCTAGCCGGGTGTGAAGTTACTGCTGGGTTGTGCTTCCCATTTTCGCATTGCCGTCCTCTGTACAAGGCCACATTTACAGGTTCAGCTTGTTCTCCTTCCACAATTGACTCATTCTTATGTTGTATCAGGTGGTTGAGCACGACTTCTACTTTCATATTGGTGGTGGAGTGCATAATCTGATATTTCATATGTTGCATCAATGAAGGAAATTTAAAAAGAACAAGGTAGGCAATAATATCGGAGGGAAGCTTGATCCCTACTTCTGTCATCTTCTTGAGGTATATCTTCACCGTTGTAACAAAAGCTTCAATATTTCTTTCCATTGAGAGATTCAAGAAAGCGTTAAAGACGCGTGCCCTATTAGCTGATTGTGACAACGCAAAGTGTTCCTGAGTTGAGATCCAGATCAGCTTGGCGTCATCCTCCTTGGAGTTTTCAATAATATTGTTGTATGAGTTGGCGTCTAGTTTAGCAAGAATGTGGGCCACAAACTCCTGGTTTGTGTTGTCATCCAGGCTGGATGAGTCATTTGTATTCATGATGTTGAATATCCCATGAAGCTTGAAGAGTTTCTTGAACTTCTTCCTCCACATGCTGTAATTATTGGTGGTTAGCAGGGGTGTGGATTCAATGAGAGATTTGATGTGATTTGTAGTTGGTGCTGTCCCCCCCTGGTCCTGGTGTGGATGAGGTCCCCGGTCAATCCATCGTGTTGCGGTCGGCGCAGGCTTTTAACCGTGTGAGGATTTGAATTGGAGACCAGAACCAAGCTGTATTTCATGAAGAAAGGGTTGTGAGAATGAAGGAAAGTAAAATAACCACATAAGAGATGATAAATGAAAAATGACCAATGGAGAACAATCAGGCTGAGACGAGCAAGTCTTATAGATAATAATATGAGACTAGAGAGACTTGTGAGAAGCAGCCAGGTGGAGCGGTGTGGTGCCCCATCCTGGACACCCTGGCCAGTGCGGAGATTTTTATTTTTTTTATGACTTTTCCTTATCATCATTCATAGGCATCATTATCAAAATAAAAAAAAAAAAATATCTTTGATCTGGAATAGGCTTCCATTTGGTTCCCAGCTTCTCAACTGCTCATTCTCTCACACCACATGAAAAGTGGTGACGATTTTGAATAATCGTCACCCGCGCAATCCACTTGTTGCCACCCAAACTGACTTGCAACAACCATGCGACACCTCGCGCGTCAAACACTGCTTAGGTTCCCAGCTGAACCGTCAGATTACCTGACAATTCACCCCCGCAACAGACCATTTGCTTGCCCTTTGTCCTGTGCATCCACTGCAAATCAAAGTCCTTTGCATCCATCATCCAACCAACAACCTTTTACATCCACTGTTTCCTTATTGCCTCTGTCAACCATTCCCCCACAAATTTTCGCCAACAAACTCTTTTTTTGCTCTTTGAAACTTTACCGGAAGCTCTCTAAGCACCATGAATCCAGAAAACGCCACTAGCCAACCAGCCGAGCAACCTATGTTCACCCCTAGTCAAGTAAAAGAACTGATTGAGTCTGCTGTCTCCCAGCAAGTTGATCAATTTCAAGAAACCTTTCAAGCCCTCAAGGAAGAAATCAACATTCTCAAGATTCGTGAAAGTCAGCCAGCTGCCCCTTTGAATGCATCCATCACAACCAGTAGCGTACATATGAAATCAAGCCACAAAGAGACCAAGAAGCTCAAGACTGTCCAAACAAAGTCTTCAAAATCAAGCAACACCAATCCAAAAAGTACTAATACTCCTAAGCCTCCAGTCAACAAGCATGCCAAACTAGTCATTCAAAGCACCAAAAAGAAACCTTTCCATTGTGCACAATCTGAACCTGCACTGGGACTTTCAACCAATTCTACCTCAACTCCCATTAAAAAAAAGTTTGAAATCAAGTCAACTCCCCCTAGTATCAAGAAGAGATCAAATCAAATGATCACTGAGGATTTCCCACCAGACTTCAATTCAACCAAGGTAAAATCTGCCTCTACATTAAGGATTCATCATACTGACATCAGCATTTAATTTTAGGAATGCTTGTATGCCCACATTTGATTGCTCTGGGGATTACTTGAAACTACTTCTGTTCCACCTGCCGCCAACCCCGAGTACATCTGAGCATTTTCTTCTAATTTCTCTAGTATTGCTGAATTTGAGAGGTTTTCCAAAGACTCCAATGCTGCCCAACTTATTGCAGAGAACAATGTTCTTACTTTGAAGGGTGCCCGTGCTGGAAAGATCAAGGTAGGAAGAAACCTCATCCACATTGAGGACGGCTATATAGCATATATTCATGGCTACCTTGCAAAAGTTTGCATTCAATGCTGGGGGCCCAATCTTGAAGAAAATTTTGAGAGCTTATTCAATGCAGCCTGTCGCATTGCTGCCGTCAACCTCTTCCGACAAATTGGGGCTTCAGGAGGCTATGACTTCATGAACTTTGACCACAAAAACCGGAACAACTCAACTCTGATCATGCGGGCTTACAATCATTACGTGCATCATTTACTTGCTCAGAAGTTTGCCGCTGAGAACAAAGTGGCTGGAAAGTACCAAGAACAAACAAAAACTAAGAATGCTTCCAAGAATTGCAGTTGTGTGAGTAACTTCTGTTTTGATTGTTGATTTATTGTTCTAACTTTTTAAAAATTTGATCCAGTTATGCAATGCTTGACTCCAGTTTGCTTCTTACAATCATTATCCAGAAGGATATCGGATGATTCTTGCCAATGCCGCTGCTCACAGCAATGACAAGTGGGACGCTGAACACAATTGTTTTGCAATCAAAACACTAACCTATCAATCCAATACTGCCAACATCTTTTTTTGTAGATTGGATGAAGAGATGAATAAATTGGCCAAAGTTATTGGGAAGCCCTCAAAGATGCAATTTAGGAACATCCCAAGAGTTTGGGTCCTTCAAAGTTCACCAAAATGCCCAAGGGATTGCCCCTTGATTTCTATAACCACAAGTGGATGAAACAGTTGCCAATACACCAACAACGTAACATTCCAAACGTGGGCCAAGTTGCATTCCTGAAAGATCCAAGTAGGTCCCTCTTACCCCAAAACCATCCTCACTTTGATAAAGAGGAGAAACTCTCCAACCAACAGTTCAACAAACTCCACTTGGAAGCAATGCTTGATACCTATGGTTTAAACAAAATAGTTGAAGAGGAAGATGAGGACAATGACAAGGATGAAGATGAAGATCAAGACAATGTTGAAGGTGAAGTCATTGATTTAGAGGGTGAAAGCCCGGTGGACTCTGAAACCTATCTCTCCAATGCTGATTGGGGAAACGTTTATATAGATGAGGATGACTCCAATTATGAAGAGGAGGAGGATGAGGAGGATGAGAATGAGGACAAGGATGAACAGGATGGCCAGGATGATGAAGAGTATGATGAGGAAGATGATGAAGATGGCAACGGGTCTGTTGCTGATATGGTTGAGTGAGATGCGGCTTGTAACATCCAGGCAAGAGCCGGTAGATGATTCCAAGGATGATACCTTTGGATTCTTGAAAGATTTGTTTCCCCTTTATGCTAGGCCCAATATTGGACTAGCCTGTTTCCGCTGATTTTCAATGAAATACAGTAGTTTATGTGAACTTTCCTGATGCGCTCATGTTAAGTAAGCTTGTTAATCAAGCATATCAATTGAAAGTGCAAAAATCAATCTTGATTGCATGGTTCACCACTTGCCATCTAGACTTGGGATTTTTTTACATGCCAAAGTGAATCTTGAGGTAAAGTGGCAAAACGGAGATATGGGTCTTTGAGAAGCACCATGTCGCTTGGGGCTGAAAGTTTCAAAAGGGCCATTCCTCAGTTTTTTCTTGCTCAAACGTGGGGTGTCCAAATGAACGGAATGAGAGGCTCAAAATAAACAATTGCCTTAGATTTGCAAGGGAACAAGGATAGCTGGGAAATGCAATAGGTAACAAGAAGGGATGGAATTCAGGGTTTGTGGTTGATAGATAGAAACGGGCGACAAGATTGGTTGCAATTACATAGCTCAGAAATCCAAGAAAGGCAGTCAAGTGTTGCAGTTTGGCAGAAGCGGAGGGGGGGCAGATAAGAGGGAAGGCCGTGAGGGCATACAGAAATCAAGAGATTGGAGCCGTTCATGGAGGTAGGGTAATAGGCAAAATGCTCAGATGGTTAATTGGGGTGAGAATAATACCACCAGAGGGAAGGTCATAGGTTCCAGCGGGCAGGTAGCGGTATGCAGCCAGTGTTGTAGGAAATTTCACCCAGGTCAATGACCACAACCGCAGCGGCACGCAGGCGCGCAGGTGGCCCAAGTTGCGACTACACTGCGCACTTCACTCCCGCCTGTCGCAACCACCCGGCCACCCCCAGGTCAACCCACAAGAGGCAGACAAGTCCAGAACCACCTCGAAGGACGCCTGAACCACCACCGACGGCGGATAGCTCCAACCATTGGATCCCGATCCCAGTCAACCAAACACCAGCGCAGACTTCAGGAGGAGCCAGAGTAAGATCGGGTGGAGGTAACTGTTCTTTCCATTTCAGTCTCTCGTCATCGTTTCTTCCCATGGCCATTGTTTCTTCCGCTCTCGAGCTATCCACGAGTCCCAACTCAGTCTTATTCTTTTCTTACTGTCTCAGGCCCGTATATCTGTAATTCTCACCGTACTCATACTGAAGTCATCACTTAGCGCTGAATTGTCAGACTGAGGTCCACCTACGGTGAATACTACATCCCCACTCAATCCTATCCTGTCTGCTATACATCGCTCTGACCTCTTTGTATGCCTGTCAGCCTTTTTACTATTACTACCGTTTGTGTGATTCTAGTTGATTGATCTGCTGCAATAAAGAAAGACTCAATACACTACATGGTAGCAAGAGTCCGTTCTTGGCAGTCAATCATGGTAGAATAGAAAAAGCCCCCCAGATCCGAGATGGCCAACCGACACGAAACCCAGGGTACTCAGATAGTCATTCCGAACTCCAGCAGCTCTGAAGGCAAAGACTTCTCCACAAAGGCAAAGCTTCCACTACTCACGCGACACAACTGGTACAAGTTGAAGGCCCAATTCAAGAACCTCCTCATCAGCAAAGGCCACAAAGAGCTCCTAGACGACGAGTGGATCAAAAAAAACTGCCACACTAAGAGGTATTGCCAAAAGGCAGCATTAGCCATAAGCCTGCTCTACGGATCGGTCAACCGCGAGCTTCGAGGGTATGTCACCCCTAATCGCAAGAAATTCACCAAGGCCCTGGAAGATCTAGGAAAGGCGTGCGGCGAAAACTCCCTAATAACTATTGGCGATCATGTCTCCCAGCTGGTACATCTGACGTATCAACCCTCAAGCTTCATTTGGGATCACGCGGTAGAATTAGGGGAAAAGTACCTGTCGCTGAAGGACACCCTTGACGTCCAAGCCCCAGACAATGAGAACGAATACATCAGCATATCATCCCTGCTCGCCGCAATCCTCTTCCTAAAAAGTTATTGACTAGACCAATTGCTCAACCCACTGGTACAGGCCTGTCACGACATCAAACCATTCAGGTTTGACCAAGTTTACAATTGCATCTTGGCTGAAGACACCCGCCGTCAAAGCGAACTCTCAGAGACAGCATACTTCACCTCACAGAAGAGCCGTAGGACCAGTACTGACCTCGCCGGCCTTCAATCCAACCCACGCGGGTTGGGACCCAGCCGGTTGACTAATTCCAACACTCCTAGGCCCGCGGTGCCCACTAAACGCCAGTCGACCGACCGACCAAAACGCACCCCGGACCTATCCCAAATCAAGAAATAGCTAGAGAATCTAACTAAGGAGCTGCGAGCAATCAAGGCCAAGGACACGTTAAACGCCGTCGAGGAAGAGTCCAACATGACACAAGCCGACTGCGCAGGCGACCAAGCTGAATCCAAAGACTCTGACTTCTTCATCGACAAGAGTGCTCTATACTCCACCTCATCAACCTCCCATGACGCCTGCAAGCTGATATACAATTCCGGTGCCACCCAATCGACCGTCAGCAACCTGGATCTACTCAGCGAAGTCAAACCGCACCATAAACAAATCAACATCTATGGAGGCCATGTCCAGATCACCCACGTAGGAAAACTAAAAATTGGACCCGTATTCATCCACCCGGTCTACTACGCCCCAACGGGTCCCTGAAACCTAATATCTGCATCCCAGCTAGAAGACCATGGATTGAAGATAGTCCACAAACATCGAGTGGTGCTTATCAAGACGGCCAACGCAATAGTGTTCACATTCAATTGCGTAGGCAACCTCTACTCTGCCAAGATCAAGCCCAAGCCGTCCATCCTGGCCATTGGGGAAAACCCAGAACCATTGGACTGGCATGTCGCTCTCGGACACCCGTCGGACAGATACCTTAAGGAACTCCTCCGCCAAATCAATATCACACATAACCCACTACACACATCAAAAAACTGCGAAGTCTGCAAGTTGTGCAAACTGACCAGATCTCCTCACTCAAACCCTCTCCCCAAATCGTCATCTCCCTTTCATACCATACATTCAGATCTACTTCAGATTAATCCGCCCTCAAAGCTTGGCTACCGATATGTTCTCGTACTCATTGACGACTACAGTTGATTCAACAGAATACACCTGCTCCGACTCAAAAGCGAGGCGGAAGGAAAGATCATATCATACTTCAATGAGCTCCATAACCGAATACAAATAACCCCCGCTGTATTTCACTCAGACCGGGGGGGAATTCTTGTCCGTCAAGTTTGTATTGGAGTTATCATCTTGCGGCATCACTATTGAGCAGGGCCCGGCCGACTCCCCTCAAACAAACAGTCTGGCCGAGCAATTCAACCGCTCACTCCTGACAAAAATACGATGTATGTTGGCTAAATCAAATGTGCCCATCAACTATTGGGACGAGGCGGTGAAATACGCCTCGACGCTAATCAACATCCTACCCAGCAAGTCCCTAAATTGGAGATCTCCAGTCAGTACCCTATCCACCAAGGACTGCTGTATAGAACCAGTCAGAGACCTCAGCTCACTCGTTCCCTTCGGTCTGAAGGTTCAAGTGCATCATAAGCCCCAGTCAAAGATCCTGGCACCCTCGCGCCCGCTCATGTTCCTAGGATACAAGCCTCACTCCGACGTACGCAGATTCCTAGACACCTCTTGAAGATCTGTCACTGTCAGTCGTGATTTCTCCCTACCATCCTACTCGTTCAAGTATCAAACACCTGACGCTCTGAAGAAATCTCCCTCCTCTCTCCCCGTCGCCGTGTCGAAACTACACGATTCCAACCCGCGACCCAAAACCGTTGTTGTCTCTCTACCACACCTCCCATCTCCTGCTCCGGATTGCGCACAGGCGTGCACTCGACATGGTGAAGGACCGGTCACCTCATTGGCTAGTCCCCCATCCCAGCACCCAACTCCGCCACCCTCCATCAATGAGGCCCCACGGGGACGGGTGCGCAAAACGGGCTATGCGTATGTACCCTACTACAATACTGCACCCAAAGACATCTCATCCAACATCAACCCTTCCGCCATCATCACTACCTCCAGACGGGCCAACGCCTCCATTCCGCAACCACCACAATCTGACAATGACGACAAAGCTCACCTCAGCAAGGTTGTTACAGTAAAGGAAGCGTTTGCGGATCCCACTGAAAAGCCAAAGTGGATCGAATCCATGTCCGCCGAGAATCAGTCCTTTCTTGAGAAGAACACCGGAACGCAGGTCCCTCCCCCACGCGATGAAATTGTGCTGGGTGGCATGTGGAGGCTGGTAAAGAAGAAGGACAAAATCGGTTGGACCACCAGACGGAAGTCATGCTGGGTGTGCTTTGGAAACCATCAACAACCGCAAAGACACTACTTTGACACCTACTCGAGCGTGGGACGAAATGAGTCAATGAAAACTCTCCTCGCGCTGGCCATCCAACACAATCTACTGGTGGCAAAATTCGACGTAGAAACTGCGTTCTTACATGGGAACATTGACGCCGTCGTGCATGTCTCACAGGTCTCGGGCTTTGAAGTTCCCGGTAAGGAAGACTGGGTGTGGAGGCTAAACAAGTTGCTCTATGGAACAAAGCAAGCACCCCGGTGCTGGAAGAGTCACCTGACCGAAACTCTGGGAAGACTTGGGCTCTCTCCATCCAAAGCTGACGAGTCGATCTTCCTCAATGAGTCCCGCTCACTAATGATTCACCTCCATGTTGACAATGGACTACTGGTGGGGAAATCAAAAACCAAGATTGACTCCTTCCTAACTCAGCTAAAGGGCTACTACGGCATCAAACACCAATACTGGCCCGTACAACACCTGGGGTACACGCTTGATTGGAGGGGGGACAATGGCTTGATCCTGCATCAACGGGACTACTGTGAAAAGTTTCTTGTAGAATTCTCAATGGATCAGTCAAGACCAATCAAAATTCCAGCCCCAGTTAATCTACTCAAACTAGCTGACGAACTGGGCGAGGCGTTCAATGTCAAGGTGATGGAGAAGGCAGTTGGTATGCTTGACCATCTGGCGCTTCACACCCGACCGGACATCACAAACACGGTAAACGTGCTGTTGCAACACACATCCAAGCCTACTCAGCATCACTGGTTGATTGTCAAACATCTACTCCAATACCTAAGGGGGACAACCTTGGTTGGCATCCAATATCAAAATTCAGGAGACCTGACAGAACAGCTATGTGGATGGGCAGATGCCGACTACGCGAACGCGACAGTCATGAGGAAATCCACCTCCAGCTTTGTGATCACCCTGTTTGGAAATACGGTACACTGGCAATCGAAAAGACAGTGGGTGGTCGCCCAATCGACAACGGAAGCCGAATTCATCGCCATGAATCACTGCGCCAAACAGCTACGCTGGATGACCCACCTACTGTCCGACCTGAAGTACGAATTACACACCCCAACAATCATGAATGACAACTCGGGAGCGAACTTCATCAGCAAGGAGGCTCAACTCAATCCCAACTCCAAGCACATAGAGGTCAGATATCAGTACCTTCGCGACCTAGTCTCTAAATCCATGATCTCAGTCAAGCAAGTGCCGACTCAAGACATGAAAGCCAACATACTCACAAAGCCGTTGGGTCCAACCAAAGTAGAAGCCGCTCGTGTGCAACTACACTTGACCTTGGACAAAATTAGGAGGAGTGTTGTAGGAAATTTCACCCAGGTCAATGACCACGACCGCAGCGGCACGCAGGCGCGCAGGTGGCCCGAGTTGCGACTACACCGCACACTTCACTCCCGCCTGTTGCAACCACCCGGCCTCCCCCAGGTCAACCCACCAGAGGCAGACAAGTCCAGAACCACCTCGAAGGACGCCTGAACCACCACCAACGGCGGATAGCTCCAACCATTGGATCCCGATCCCAGTCAACCAAACACCAGCGCAGACTTCAGGAGGAGCCAGAGTAAGATCGGGTGGAGGTAACTGTTCTTTCCATTTCAGTCTCTTGTCATCGTTTCTTCCCATGGCCATTGTTTCTTCCGCTCTCAAGCTATCCACGAGTCCCAACTCAGTCTTATTCTTTTCTTACTGTCTCAGGCCCGTATATCTGTAATTCTCACCGTACTCATACTGAAGTCATCACTTAGCGCTGAATTGTCAGACTGAGGCCCACCTACGGTGAATACTACATCCCCACTCAATCCTATCCTGTCTGCTATACATCGCTCTGACCTCTTTGTATGCCTGTCAGCCTTTTTACTATTACTACCGTTTGTGTGATTCTAGTTGATTGATCTGCTGCAATAAAGAAAGACTCAATACACTACAGCCAGACCATTGACACAATTGGGTGGTATGAATTGCATTTGACCCAATTGCACACTACCCACCACCATTTTCATTTTCCAAAGCCATAATCAAAATATTTCACATCCCCTTTTGGAATCTTTACAGAACTCTTTTGTAAACTCTTGAACATTGAGTACCACCCGGCACCCATCCAATGGGTGCTCATATTCAATAATGTCCTTGACCAGCCCATAACCAAATTTGCCGTTCACTTCAAACCGGATGCAGTTGTTTGGTTCCAGTACTGAGACTTTGAGTTTTCCCAAGCAATTGTAAGTCTGAATTATTTTTACTTTACCGCGCAATATTGCAGAACCAGCAGGGTGGGGCAGGTCATGATAGCTTTGGATAGTTGGATTCTCCTCTTGTATGTTCTCCAATAACCTAGAGTACAGATTATCATCAAGTAATATGGTGCGACCCTGCCTTTTGCGACTGTTATCTGGTCCTGACAGAAATTTTGCTGCCTCTGGATCTGCTTCCAATTTTTGTATCATGCAAATTCTTTTTAGCATTGTGCCTTCAATTTCTCCTGTATGTTTCAACAACCAGGAATTAGTTTCCTGAATGACAAAACAAGATTCAAGGTACTCACCAAGGCGATTGTTTGTGCTCAAGTTTTGCAACTTTCCAATGAGCTTTTTGCCCGCAAATTCAGCCACCCCAATTAATGGCCCCCATTTTTTTAGCATCTCTGGGACATGCAGTGCATAGTGATGATTTGGATTCACAACTAAGTTTTCAAAAATTTTTTTTGACGTATCCCTGTATAGACTGTAGTTGGTAGTGAATCAAACAATGTGTGAATATCTTATTTGCCTTGAAGCCACTATGTGAGTACACTGGATTAGGCTAGAGATGTTTTCCATGACAAGCGCTTGGTTTGTTTTCACATGGGTGATGTTGTTGATAAACAATTCTCCTGCAACCAGGGGAATGATATAGACAAAAAGGGCATACCACTGGGAAGCCTTTAGCTTCCCACATTTTGCTTGACCCAACTCGCTTGGCATACAGCCAATAATTGATGGAATTTTGATATCTTGCAATGCCATTCAAAAAAAATCCATTTCCTTGTTGGTCATCAGCCCGCCTTGGGTCCCCTGGTTAAGTTCAAAATCACTCGTTTCCTCATCCTCATTGATTTCTGAATGATTCTTGTCTTCATCAAATTCTAGTCGCATCCGTTTTCTTGGAGTATTACTTTGATAACCTCGGCGCCAATTCTCCTTGAAAGACAGAGACTGGAATCCCCAGAGTTCCTGGAAATGATGGGATAACACCCCCTCCAACCAGTTATGCATGAAACCTAAGGTCACAATAATGAAGTAAATTCAGTTCCGAGTAGCAAACACCAGCTTTTTGGAGTAGGTCATCTTGTCCTTTGATTGTTTTTGTTTGTTTCCATTTCTCTGATATTTGCAAAACCTTGGCGGCGTTTCTTGGGGGTCCTAGACAAAGTTCTTCTTTTGTGTCTTTAGTTGCATGGCACCAGCAACAAAAGTAATTGGCCGAATGCAAAGCAAAACCGGCAACTTTATGAGTAGCACCTGTATCCCCAATAAGAGGTAGTAGTCAAACTTGCACTTTTTGTCCAAGGGGGTGTTGGCTAGTTTGGAAAGAAGTTGTTTGTAAGAGATCCAGAAGTTGATTGACCAAGGGTTGAAGGAGGTGACTAATGGTTGTCATACTAGGTGCTTGCGGTCCTGGTCTCAAACCTGAAATGAACATGTATTGCACCTGATTTCTGAGATGCGGCAACAAATTCATGCACGAAATTGCAATGATCCCAACGGATTGTTGTTTACCGGCTAGTTTGTTGCTGCGCGGGTTAAACCAATCAACAAAGAGCAAAAAAACAAGGTTGAGGGATGATACGTTTTTGGGACATTCACACCAGGCTAGACTTTTCCAAGCTTCTCCTTGCTGTATGTCAATCATTACTTCGGGATCATGTTGTTGTAAGTGAGTTTTCCAAGCTTCAATGTCACTTTCAATTGTAGGAATGGAGAGAAACCATTCAATCCACAAATGAAAGGATTGGATAATGAAAAGTGAAGTAGGAATGCGGATGATGGGAAATTGAGTAGGTTTTGGACAACTTCTTTGAGTTTGAAATTTTCCTTGATGCGCGCTTCCAACAAACATTTTTTTTTCTTTAAATAATTCAGTGCCGCAAGGAAGTGCCCTGGGAGTTTCTTGGAATTTGCAGTGATTGGGTAAATTGGGAAGGCAGTAGAGTGAAAAGAAAGTGGGACAACAGACAATCTTCTCAAGTTTCACGTTGAATTTGGATTTGAGGATTGTCCAAATGTCAACTGGCACCAAATTATCCAAGGTAGGACTATCTTGGACCCCATTCAGAAGGTGCAGTAATAATGATTGTGCTGTATTACATTGCTGCATACTGAGATTCCCATAGAGATGTAGCCATGATAGAAATAAATAAGCCATTTCTAGAAAGTGACACAATTGTTAGAACATATCTTCTAAAAGAGACTTCAAGTAAGAATAACTTACATGAGGGTGAGGGCATTTGCTCCTCAAAGTCATCTTCTTGGTCAAATAGGAAAGAATCTTTGCTGTGATTGGATTTGGTTTTGGAGTTGAATTCCTTGGGATCAGTACTTGCAGTGTTGAGAGTGAAAAAAACATGTGATGGATTTGACTTCAAATCATTTTTCCAATGCTTCCGTTCATTACGCGTGGAGATAAAACATCCTTGGTGCAGGTTACCATTGCAATCAATGTGGACGGAGTGGGAGCAGTTGGAGCATCGACACAAGGTACGTTTTGGATTGGAAGATGGGTGAGACATGAAAGATACTGGATGGAAGACAGGATGATCAAGTGGGGGAATGGAATCAAGAGTGTTGAGGATGGGAGAAGCTTTGGTATAGGGGGTGATCTCGCTTGCAGGCAAAGGAGTCAACAAATGTTGTTGTCAATGGAACTGACAAAAGGAAAATGGGCTGACGTGGGAGGTGTCGCACGGTTGTTGCAAGTCAGTTTGGGTGGCAACAAGTGGATTGCGCAGGTGACAATTATTCAAAATCGTCACCACTTTGCATGTGGTTTCAGTTGGCAAGGACAATCTCTTGGTGGTCGTATACCTGCTCTTGCGTTCAAATCCCTGCCGCTCCGCTATCCAGCCTTACAACTTTTTTTGCCAAGCGCGCGGGCAAAAGACCGCCAGGCTCTCCTCTCACCATCATCATCATCCTCCCATCCTCAGATCATCATCATCCTAGGCGCGGATCCTGGTTTGGTCGGCCATCAGATTGCTCTCCATCTCTCTCAGATTGGTCTCACCGTCATCGCTAGCGTCTCCTGCTTCGAATTTGTCAATTCCTTAACCAACCATGGATCAGCTCTAATCAACTGTCTACCAATCTCATCCTCCCATCAGAATCACCCCAACGGCCCCATCACCACCTTATCACCTGCACGAGATGGGTCACGGGAACAATCAATCCCATGACCAACCTTGCACCAACCTAACAGCAAGGTTGATGCCGACTTGCAATGGCTGTCATTGCCGTGCTCAACCCCATGACCAGCCCCCTTGATCCATCTCCAACGGCTGTAAACTCACATTGTTGTTCGCGACCGTCGGAACCCTTCTCATTTGCCTTTTGACGCTCGCGCGCGACCATGTCTGTCACGCGCGTGACCAACAATCCTACAACAATCCACCTTGACCCTCCTTCAACCAACAGCGGCTGCGGCCGGCCAAACCCGCCATCCACTGCCACCTTCGTCCTTGACACGGGCAGGTCTCCCCCTTTTCATGCCTTGCTCTTTTTTTTGTTTTTTATTCCTCTCTTCCCATGTCAGGCGGTTCCTGTTGCCAATCTTCTTCATCAACCAAAAAAAAAAAAAAAAAAAAAAAAAAAAAAAAAAAAAAAAAAAAAAAAAAAAAAAAAAAAAAAAAAAAAAAAATCTCCGCACTGGCCAGGGTGTCCAGGATGGGGCACCACAGCAGAGCAAGCCGGTTTGGGATAATGGATTGAGAGAACTGAAACTAAAAAGGAATCATAAGTTGCAGCACTGATCAACAAGTTGCCGGTGAGAAATCTTACAATGATTGGGCTGGCTTGTCTTGTCGATTCAATATTGGAATGGGTTTGAAAGAAGGAGAGGGTAAGTTGTCTCCAATATTGATTGATCTTGAGTATTGGGTTGAGTTATTGATTGATGAGCAATTGATTTATTGGTTGATTTTGATTGGTTAATTGATTGGTCAACATTAATTGATCATTGGCCCATTGACAAAAGGACTTGGTCCTTTGGGTTGCGCGGTAGGTTGACTAGCAAAGTCTTGAGTGCCGCAAGAGCAAGAGTGAAGATAGCACGCGCAGACGCAGCGCTTGGATTAGAACAATTGAGCTGCGCATGAAAGCGCTTTAAATATGAGACACAACATTGGGAACTTCATGAATGGAAGATAAAGGAGACAAAAGGAAAGAAAGCATTGGAAAGAGATTGGAAAGAGATTGACAATATAGGAGAGACAATAGTAGAAGGAAAGAAGAGAGTCAGAATATTAACAGATAGGAATGACTTTATTATGTCTGTTGGCAACGCCAACAGCCAACCGGATGAAGAGGGGTCAATAGGATGGTGAGAGTGGTGATGGAGATTTGGCAAGGAGAAATTGAACAATAATTTGCATGCGCTTGACAAAAAATTCTGGCCGAAAGCAAACAAAGGAGGAGTTGAACGGAGGATCTGCAGATTTGATAGCCCTAGAGAATTATTCATAGACCGCGCACCTTGCGCATGGTGCTGACATTTCCGATGTTTTGTTGCGCTGACAAAGCACATGTCACATGCCTGCCAGCCCCACATTTGTGAAAGGTCAGCCCCAAGCAGGAAAGTCGCATCCTTGCAGGGAAAGTCATCTCCCCACTTGAGCATGTTGCTGCCGTATGCGGGTGACCCAAAACTATCTCCAATCTGCACCAAAATTCTGGACGAACATCTGGCTTATACTCTATACTCCCCCTACTGAACCTTGCCTACTTTGAAATTCCTCACCATCAAAATATCTTGCTTCAATGTTGTCCATGCAAATCTGCCTCTGTCCTTCCTGTCAGTTTCATACCCACACCAACTCTGCGGGAGAACAATGTCAAGGCCTCATGGTCCATTCCAGCACATGACGCAAACATTTGGCTAATCAACTTTCAGATGACATCCAGCAAAAATTGGAAAGACTATCTGAACAGCTTAAAATTACAACTAAAGAAAAAGGCACGGATTCCGAGGACACAGACTCAGAGAAAAATGAACCACAGTACTTTCAGGATCCAACTGAGAAGGATTGTATGTTTTAAAACAATTTATTTCCCATTTCATTTGACTTTACACTAATCAGACTTGCTATTATTTACTTCTTTAGGTGCCGTGATGCTATTCCTTGCATGGCTATTCCTTGTTTGTGGGATGAGTCAAGATAATTTTCTTTTGGCAAGAGATTACATAGTTTATCTCCTGCGCTTATATCAAGTTGAACACCATCAATTGAATGTGATCCCTTCAGATATTCAAACCATCACTAAAAGTCTTGACCTGAACCCCAAGCTAACCATCTAAAACTTTTGCCCAAAATGCTACTTGCTCTATATTCCTTTATTCACTCCAACTTCATGCACACATTGGCCAATCCCTTGATTACCTCCCTGTGGTCAAGAGATGTTCCTCAAATGCAAACATCCTCACAGTTCATTTGTGAAACGAGTAGCTGCCCGCCAACCTTACAGAAAGCTTGAGAAAAAAACCGATTCCCCATGCTCTACATTTGCCACCCAAGAATTTAAAACCTGGCTTTCGTGGTTTTTTTCTTTGGCTCCAGTTGAGGACGCAATTGACAAAACATCATCCAATTTTTCATCCAAATCAAACCCTTTGGTTTCTGACTACCTGGAATCAGCTGCTGCAAGATCACTCTATTCCGATGGCTTGAATCAATCAACTCAAAGAAATAAACCATGTCTACAATTAGCTTTCACCTTATTCATAGATTGGTTTAATCCATTGGGAAATAAACTGGCAGGAAAGCAGGTCTCTATGGGTGTTGTTTCCCTGAATTGTCTCAACCTTCCACCAACATTGCAACACCAAAGTTGATACGCCTGTATTCTTGGTATAGTCCCTGCTCCAAATCAGCCTGAAATGGTAACCATCAGCAACATACTAGAACCATTTGTCAATGAATCGCTCCTCCATGACTTACCAACAACATTACCTACACCAAAACACCCCTAAGGTCACCAAGTGGTTGTTTGATTGGCTGCAGTAGTCGGCAATGTGGTGGCTACAAACAAGGTGGCTGGTTTTGCAGCCCATTCTGAGGGTAAATTCTGCTCATGGTGTGATTGCAATCAGAAGTCAAAGCAAGATCTGCATCTAGGTGTTTCTCAAAATAAACGCAACATTATATCTGCCTTGCTAGCATGGAAGAACAGCCTGTCCTTAGCAGCTTGGGAGCAAATGGTGAAGAAAACTGGGGTTCATTGGTCTGAGCTCAACCGTCTGCCATACTGGGACCCTGTTAAAGGTGTGATTCTGGGAATTATGCACAATTGGCATGAAGGAGTCCTTGCACACCACTTCAAACGTTGATGGTCTTGGATTTTTGATAAGGATCTCAAACCTGATGCAAATGAACTGACTGAAGACTTGGAACAAAGTGAATGGATTGACGGACCCAAAATGCATGGAGAGTCTGCAAACCTTCTCGCTGGAGGTTGCTCAAAAAAGAATTTTATTGACATATTCAAGAATATATCTGAGGTTGTTGTTCCACAAGGTATCACCCGAGTCACCGGTAATCTTGGGGCTACGCGAAATGGGAAGTTAAAGGCAAGCAAGTGGCATGTCCTTTTTAGTATTTATTTTACACTTGGTGTGCCTGATGCCATTCTGAATGGTAATATTTTGGATCACAGTTTCATTTGGATGGAGAGATTTATTGCGTTAGTTGCATGCACAAGGATTCTAGAGAGCCCTGTTGTTAAACCCAAGGACCCTGGCAACTTATCAAATGAGTATGAGATATATTGCGAAACAAGCAAGGTAATTTGTCCCGATTGCACCATCTCCCCAAACCACCACTATGCCCTTCACTTACCAGAGCAGTTACGGTGGTGGGGTCCCCTCCATGGTATCTTGGAGTATTCTGGTGAGAGGTTGATTGGGATTTTGCGGCGCATTCCAACCAATGGTTTACTGTGTACGCTTTTTTTCTTCTTCAGATTTCTTTTTAACAATTGCAGCGCAGTTTCTGATTCTTTGGGCTTGTGTAGATGACATGGGAAAAACAATCTTAACCAAGTTCTGCCAAATGCAGAGGTTGAACGTTCAACATGAAGTAAAGTCTGAAGCAATTTTGACTGAGAAGGTAATGAATTTTTCATTAGAAGATGAAATTTACAAGAAGCTACTGTCTTATTTGAAGACAAAGGAAAAATCAATGTGGGACTACCGTGACCTCCCCTATCCCAATGGATCAGTGATTTTAGGTGCTCATGCAAAAGAGGTCCCCACCTTTGAGGTCAAAGATGGGTTTCAAGTTGGTTCAAAGCCCCCTAATAACTTCATACAGTACAGGAGCGGATTGGAGATGAGGTGGGGCATCATAGGGAATGTGTTGGTGGTTTGGAAGGGAGATGGGGATTTTATTGATGTGATTATTGTACAAGAACTTGAACCGGTGTCCAGTTTGGGTGCCCTGAAAGCTGTTGAAGGGTGGTTCACAAGGTTGGGCATTGTCCATGCCATCCCCAAACAATCTCTGACTTTTGTCTTTCCCTCTTATGTTGTGTGTCTGGCTGCCTATTGGGAGCTCCCTGCCTGGAGTCTTGGTTTGGTCACCCCTTCATACTTAATCCGTCCGGTCCATGTACCTACAGTTTAGCTATGTATTTTTACCTCAGTCTCTCAATTGTCACATGAGTCATCATGTGATTGCTTTACTTTCATGTGGGACCTCCTGCTATCAATCCCAAAATCCCCTTTTACATTTGAGAGTCATATTAAATTGTTTATGGCAGAAATGATTTTTATTTCCTCACTTGAGTTTCAAAAACATCATCATCATTGAACAAAACCAAATGTGAATTTCATAGCCAAAGTAGAAGACAAGAGAGATAAAAAAGGGATGCCAAGGTCCTAAACTTGGGCCCCAAAAGGGCCTCACATTGTTGGAATCTATGCCCACTGTTCCCACTCCTGACCAGTCATACCACCAACATGATTCATGCTGCCTGAATTCTCAAATTCAGCCCCCATTTCATTGTCATCTTCAAACCCGTTGTCTTCATAGGCATCCTCCTCATCTTTGTAATCATTGTCTTCAGACCTTTCATTGCTGTCATCCTCCCCATTGGTATTTTCCAAGTCAATACTTTCACCACACCAACTGCCATCCTCCTGCGTATCTTCAGACTTGTTTCCATCCTCCTCCTCCTCAGGTAAGATCTCGTGGCTGAGGTCATATTCAGCTGTTTTGGATTCCCAGTATTGGGCGGTGAAGCGCTTGTCGTTCCATTTTTCATGAGGATTCTGTTTACCGCGGATTGATTGAGATGCATCTGGTAAAAATGCAATGGTGTGTATGTCACCCATAGTTGTCTTCTCGGATGGTGACAGACTGTTGAACCACCCTGGATCATAAAAATCAATAGGGAGACCTCTTGGAGCTTTCAAAGCCTCAGACATTTGGGGCACCCTGGGACGGCGTCGCTGGCGGCGCTGGGATTGTTTGCCTTGAACTTGATCTGACTTGAACATTTCCTTGTCAATTCTTCAAAAGAACACATTGGCCTTGGATGATCAGAAAGGGAGGTTTTTGATAATATACTTGACCAACTTTTCATGAAACTCATCATCACTGTGAGAGTTCACATTCTCAAGGATCCTCAAGTAGGGAGGCGGAAATTTTTGACTCATAGAAAAATCATACCGAGCCTGGAATAGCTGAAATACCCAATGTGTAAGCAAGAATTGTGCGGAAATAGATCAGAATTGAACTCACTCTTTGCATGGCCTTCTGAATTACCTTCCTCTCTTCATCGCGATTGCGCTTTCCACTTTCTTTGGTCTCTTTTTTGAATCTTTGGGCCATCAAGTAGTGGAAAAAGTGATTGTACACCATTTTTAACAAACCAACATTGCTAAGGTAAGATATGTTCACATTCATGTATTCGTAGGCACCTCCAACACAGACTTGACAAAATGTCTTGATGGCTGCTAATCAACAGGCCTCATTGTAGAGGGCATCTGGAGTGTTGTCCAAGTCAGGCGCCGGAAAGTATCCCAAGGCAAGCCAAGCATGAGTTAGTATAAAGGATGAAAAACTCCTGGACATGGACAATGCCCCGGCCTATTTTCTTGCGTCCGGACTTGATGCCCTTGAGTGTGAGAACTTCATGTTGCGCAACAAGATCAGCAGAAGTGGTATTCTCCACTACGTTTTGAATTTGCTCAGGGTTTGAAAAGTGACTACCCCATTTCCTTAAAAATTCCGGATCTGGTGAGGTGGGAACAGCATGTTGTTCAAACAGGCCCCAAATTATTTTAATGTGGGTGAAGAGTGCTTCCTGAATACACATTGATCTCAGTTCTATATCAGGAAACATTGATTTACATTTTATCCTGACCTTGGTCTTGGCAAAACCATTGGGCATCTCACGCATGATCATCTGGTTGGGATTGCGCTTGGGAGTCTCAGCTTGGCCTCGGTTGGATTGAGGGGTTCTCAATTTTTTGGAACCGTTTGACTTGACAGGGGTAACATTCAATCAAATCTTTTTGTTGTTTCTCTCTTTGGAAAAAATTGATGGTGAATGGCTGTTGGGAAGTGGGACACTAACACTTTGCATGTTGCGAGGTTTTGGTTGGGGTGCCTTACCCTTGGTTGGTTTCCAACTTTTGGCGGCTGACTGTGAGGTTTCAAGGTGGTTGATTCTTTCAATGAGGGAATTTAAGGCCTCATCTTTCTGACTTAATTGATTTTTCAGTTTTTGTATCTCAGAATTTGCATCAAAAGAAGTGACAGGGTCTTCTGAATATGGGATATGGTAAATAGGGGTAGTCATTTTGGTGGGGCTTTGGCCAGAAACCAAGGATGAAGGACAGATAGAGGACGGTGGCCCACTTCTACAGGCTATGGGTTTGACAATAAACAAACTGGTTATACAGAAGTTATCCAATAGAGGTGGTTGGTGGTACAACTGCTGATCTGGTGAAGATAAAACACAAGCTACTTATATATTCAAGGGGAGTGCTGGGTATGGGTTGCTCAAAGCTGGAACTTTTGCGGTTGGTGCTTGCAAACAAATGTGAAATGCATACATATTTCTTTGATTATGTATGTACAGTACACTGCATAGAATCCACACCCAGTTTGATCAGGTAGGCTGATGCATACAGATGTTGAATTAATTATCAGGCCTGCATTTATATGCATTTTTTGCTTGATTTTTATTCATAGCCAGCCTTCTCCATGGAACACTACCCATAGTGGTGTGTTCAACTTCCTATAGTGTGGGAGATGACGTTCCCTGCAAGGATGTGATGTTCCCGCTTGGGTCTGACGTTCCACAAATGCGGGGCTGGCAGGCATGTGACATGTGCTTTGTCAGCGCGACAAAACATTGGAAATGTCAGCACCATGCGCAAGGTGTGTTGTCATTTTTCTGTTCATATTTTGTAACTAACAAATTTAGTCAGCCTTAGATCTATCTTAATGCTTTTATTATCCTATTATTATTGGCCCAGGCCCCTTCTGGGGGCTCTCTAGTTGTTTTAACCCTGATACCCTAGGCCCCCTTTGGGGTTCTCCAGTTGTGCTTAAATACTGGTCCTCCCCTTGGACCAGGAATGAAACTCATCTGATTACCAGTCAACAATACCGGAGTGCCCCTTCCTCCTCATCAGATTAGTTCCTCTTGACTATACAAGAATTATCCCCTCTCTATTGGCTCTTTGTAGCCTTATTATTCCTCCTCATCAGGCTCCTCCATAGCCTACCATTACCTTTTCATCCCTCATGGCAATATAGTCATTCTTCAACTCTTCACGGTTAAAAGCCAAAGTCTCATCCCACTAAGCTATCCAGTCAACTTCATTGTTCCAACTGGTTTACTTATCATTATCTTCTCAACCCATATTGCCCCTTTGCCAATTTGCTGCTCAGCCTTGCAACTCCTATTACTACATCTCTCATTGGATCATTCATCATCCATTCCATCCTCATCCCCGCTCTACGCCTTCATCCTCCAACCTCAATCATCCTTTGTTCATCATCCAGTTTTGTCCCCTCCCTATCCAACCTCTTCCTCCTTGTCCGGTCACCATACCTTCCCCAGTCCAACGCTCTCACGGCCCTTGCGGAATTCTCCCGACCTCTGGTCTCGGATCTCAAACCAAGGCCGCCAATGATCCCCAATGGCTCTCAAGTCCTTGTTACTCTGGATATTGACGCCGCCTACTTTGTTGATCTCTTCTCCTCCACCAGTCCGGCTGCCATCAAGGAGAGGATCTATGCCAAACTAGGTATCTACAATGATGACCATGCAAACTGTAGGATCGCTCAATGTCGAGCTGGTCAACTGGTTGGCCAACCCCTTGACGATTGGCAACTCTGGGATATGTGCATGAAGGCCGCTCAAGACTCAGATCCACCCATGCTGATTGTCCTCTCGAAAAATACCCTCAACCTATTTAGCAATCATCCCTCCTATCGTGCTCGCACCAGAAGTATCCATAACCCCAGCCATTCTCCCAACTCTCCCGATTCTCACTGGATTTTTAAGCGTGATCACCCCTTCTCCTCCGGTAGCCGTGATTCTGATCCAATTCATCATCTCCCGCCTCGCTCTGGTTGGCATTGTAGCAATTGAGATCCTGCCCTAATTCCCCTCTCACCTCATACTCGAGATGGCTCAAACTCCTCCTCTCATCAGCATCACCTCACTCAAGCCGCTTCATTGGCCAACCTTTGTAACCAATCCTCCACTCCTGTCTTCATCTCCACTCATCCATCTCCCATCATCCCATCCTTCTCCGATGATTGTAGGCTATCTCCCAGCTCCAACATTCCCTTCAAAGTCCCTAACTTTCCCTCCTCACTTGCCATCAAGGCCTCCTCTGTCTCCCTCCCCGCTATGCCAACTCAAACCTCCACTCACCAGATTGGTCTCCTCAAAGGTCAACAACGAACCCTCTCAAGCCAATCAGATCCTCTGCTTGGTCTCCAACCCTACCAATATTCCCCACAACTTTGATCACGAGTCCGCTTGAAAGGCCCAAGTGATCCGTAAGGAACGTCAATCTCCTAGGTTCAATCATGTTCACGATTCCATCGGATTCACTCAAAACCCTCCTCAATTGATCCTTGATTCCTCATCCTCTCATCCTTCCCTTCATCCATTCATCTATCCATTTCTTTTGCTCTCAATCATTCCCCTCATCCTGGATCCTCAACTCGTCGTCCTCAATTCCATCAACTCATCAACCCTATTCCAACCAACTCAACCCGTTGTCCTTGAATCTCCTCCCTCAACGTTCTCATCCAACCCTCCATCTCTCAATCCAATACCATCTCATCCCCACATTGCTCCATTTCTCCATCTCAACTATTCGCTTTCACCACCTCAATTGCTCTTTAACCTCGCTTGCTTTCTCCAAAATTGCTTGCAAAATTGTTTGCGAACTTCTCCTTGCTCCTCCGCTCCTCTCTCGCCGCCTCAATGGCGACCTTGCTTGCGCTTCATCTGTGGATTCTCCAGCTGCTTCATTCACCATCCAACTTCATTCCCCAATTAACCTCTGCTCTTCAATTAATCAATCTGCTACCATAATTCTATGTGGGGTGGTCCATTCATTTGGCCCATCCTATCACCCTTGTCATCCTTGCTACCATCCATCTCCTCCGCTTCATGTGCTACATCACCACATTGCTCCATGGCTTGCTTCCTCCCCTGCAACCTTGCTCTTCCACCTCTCAATCTTGCTCATCGCTTCTCATCCCCATATTGTTCCATTGCTCCATCTCAACCGCTTGCTTGCTCCCATCCATCTTCTCCGCTCCACCTGTTACATCACCAAACCATTCTCCCATTGCTCCACCCGCTACTTCTTTACTTGCTCCATCTCCAACATCAATACACCCATCATCAATACAATTCAATCATCATTCCATCCATCAATCATATCAACAACATACAACTCTAATCACCATCAACAACATTCAATTCAACTTCAACAACATATCTATATTCCTTTTCATCTAGTATTGAACAGGCTGGTGTGTTGGAATCCTTCCCTCTTTTTGTTCAATACTATCTTCATATCTCCCTATCATCCACCCTCTCTCATTAACATCACCACATTCATTACCATTCAATACTGTCATCACCCACCATCATAAAATAACTGTCACCACTCCATTCCAACTTCATCTCTAAAACCATCACCATCACCATCACCATCACCATTACCATCATCATCACCATCACCATCACCATCACCATCACCATCACCATCACCATCACATCATAATTAGCTTTACCATTACCATTACCCTCATCTATCATCATTATCATCATATCATCCTCCCCATCATGCTAGGCAGCTATGCCTGAGGTCCTTGTTGCTCCTCTTAAAATAGTAATATCATTCCTCCCATATCATCCTAGGCAACTATGCCTGAGGTCCTTGTTTCTCCTCTTAAAATAGGCTTTCATCATGCTAGGAAACTATGCCTGAGGTCCTAGTTGCTCCTCTTAAAATAGGCTTTCATTCCCCATCTCATATGCTGACAAGGTGGTGTCTTTTCATCCTTTCTCAAATCTCATATCTCTCATTCTCATGTTCTTTTCTCATATTCTCATGAATCTCTGAAATGTTGATTGGTCTAAAATTGGTTCCTAAATTTGTCAGTTATGGTGGTGTGTTGTCATTTTTCTGTTCATATTTTGTAACTGACAAATTTATTCAGCCTTAGATCTATCTTACTGCTTTTATTATCCTATTATTATTGTCTCAGGCCCCTTCTGGGGGCTCTCTAGTTGTTTTAACCCTGCTACCCTAGGCCCCCTTTGGGGTTCTCCAGTTGTGCTTAAATACTGGTCCTCCCCTTGGACCAGGAATGAAACTCATCTGATTACCAGTCAACAATACCGGAGTGCCCCTTCCTTCCCATCAGATCAGTTCCTCTTGACTATACAAGAATTATCCCCTCTCTATTGGCTCTTTGTAGCCTTATTATTCCTCCTCATCAGGCTCCTCCATAGCCTACCATTACTTTTTCATCCCTCATGGAAATATAGTCATTCTTCAACTCTTCAAGTTGCCGCTAGGATAGGAAGGAGTTGGGAGAAGGGAAAGTGGAAGAGTACTCATAGCACCACACAATTCTTTTTTTTTGATGATGATTATGACAGACCATAAAAAAAAATTAAAAAATTCCCCTTTTACATGAGGTGTCCCAGATTGGTCACCACATCTCTCCCAAACTTAAAGACTGTCCCTAGTCTGAATCTTGATTTTGAAGATATTAAGTAAAGGAGGAATAAAAAGAAATTGAGCAGAAGATTGGCCATTTCTTAATCTTGAGAGTGATTGAAAAATTGAAAAATATATTGATCCATCAAAAAGAAAAATTAGCCCTAGAAATGGAAGAGATAAAACAAAGAAGGCATCCCAGGTTCTCACGTATGTGGCATAAAGTAGAGTGTGGCATAAAGTAGAGTTTCACAACAAAAATGCAGAAAATGACCCTGGTGGTGCACAATTGGGAGGACTTACTTCTGAGATAAGTTGCCTGTACAACAATTGAACTTCTTGACTTGATCAGCAGAGAACCTTCTGGCCAACTGGGTACTATAAAGTTCTTCCAAAACATAAGATCCACCTCTAACTTTCACAAACCACCCATTAAGGACCATTCCAGCAATTTTAGAAGAGCTTTCCCCATTGGGTTTCCAAAGATTGATTATAAGCTAAAACTAGATCACCAGGATTTAAGGGATCCCTGATTCAATTTGAGGGCTTATCTTCCCAATATTGAACTTATTTTCCCCTTGATTCCATCATCTTCTGATAAGCTTTGTCACAAACATCTTTGCTTTTCTCCAGTTGTTTAGATCTGGCAACTAATAGATCAGTGGTTGAAGACACCTCATCCCATCAGATAACCAAAAAGGATTTAATTTCCAGATCCAAAGGAAGAAATTTTCTCTGACCAAAGATGATTTCATAAGGTGAGTAGCCAGTAGTTCTTTTGGTTGAGATTTGATCAGAGAAGAGAACCAGAGGAAGGAATTTGCAACAATGCTTGCCACTTTCACCAGCCAGTTTAAAAAGTGCAGCCTTCAAAGGAGCATGGCCTTGTTCCACCATGCCTTGGATTTCAGGATAATAAGGAGTAGTAACTCTATGTTTTCCAGGAAGGGATTGGATCATTTCAGAAATTTTGCTACCAATTTCAGAGCAACCATCAGTAGAGTAGGATTGAGCCAAGCTTTAAAGCATTGTCCAAGTCTCATAGGGAAAATCTGCCACTGATTCAGAGCTAAGGTTCTTAAGAAATTTCGCTTCAACCCATCCAGAAAAATCATCTCTAGCCACAATGAGTTACTTAGCACCATCTAACCCAATATGAAATACAACCATAGCAATCCTTCAAAAGACAGTGGACTCCCCAGTAGGATAACAAAATTCAGCTGGATGCCTAACACCAGGGCTAAATTGGAGTCTCTGGATGGCAATTGACTTTATGTCACCATCCAGTCCCATTTTCTGGCCAGTTGAATCCCTTTACGGGAAACTTCTCTTCACCAATGAGTATTCTTTAGTTAAACTCAGTTTAGATCAAAAAGAAAACATGATTCATGTTTTATTCACCATGATGTAAAATGAATGCCACTAATAATTCCCCAAGGAAATGTCAAATAAATTGCTCTCTCTATTCTTCTTTTCTTTTCCCTTCTCCTTTTTTGTCTCTTTCACTCCTTTCTTTCTGGTCTATTTTTTTTGCTGTTACAGTATCATCTGTGCGTCTCTGATCTCTGTCACGTGTATTCTTCTACATGTCACATCAATGTCTCCCTACAAACATAATCTTGACCCTCTTCTCTACTACACTACTAAGGGAAAATGATCCTAACCACATTAACCCAACTCCAGCTCAACACAACTATCTTACTCAATCGACTTAACTCTTTCCTTCTTTGAATCTTGTCTCTTTTCCTCTTCTTCTTCTTTCTTCTCTTTTCCTCTTATTTTCTAACCTTTACTTGACTACTCAAAACTCCTCAAACAGAAATCTCAATCACTCATCTTGTCAATTTCTGACTGGTAAGACTTATACTTGTTGCACCTCTTTCTAATCAACAAAGTCTAACTCTTCTTCTGAATCTCTTTCAAAGTCTTACATTACCGTCATCCCATCTCTTATCAAAACTCAAATCCATCTACTGAAGATCTTGACAAATTCTCAACCCTTGTCTATTGCTCAATGTTTGTTCTTCTTTTTAAACCTTTCTCAGCTTTATTATTTTTCCCTTTTTATTCATTTTTTTATTTTCTCTTAACTGATGCTGTCTATTTCTCAGCCCTCTTAGTTCTTAAATCTTTTAAGCTTTTCAAAGTAATTCAACATGGTTAAAAGCCAAAATCCGTACGACAAACCTAGCCAAAGCAATGGCGGGATTCAGCAATGACAGCTTTTGACAAATAATCCTCAAGGCTGCTCTTGAAGCTATACCTATACTTTCTGAAAAAAACTACTCAATCTGGAAAGACAAAATGTCCATGCTTCTTGAGCTCAAACGCATCAAGGAAGCCCTGGAGGAAAACTCAAAAACTCTTAGCTCAACCAATGATATGGAAAACCAATTAACTCTTATTTCACACATTGATTCCACAACCCACAACAATGTGGTGAATCCTGCAAACATTTCTTTGGCTCAACTTCTCTGGAAAAAAATCAAAGAACATTTTGCATCCTTGCAAACCACCAATTGAGCCCAAGTTATCAACAAGTTCCTCTATCAACAATTTAAGCCCAATGTGATCAATCTTTTTCATTACAGAGACTAAGATTTCCCTCAAAAAGATTGTCAATGTAGGAATTGATCTACCCTACAATATCCTATCCTATCTCATCCTCTTCAAATTTCCCCCATCTCTCCATTCTCTGCGCCAACAAATCATGCATTCTGATAAGATTGTTACCATGGATCTTGTTCTCAATCACCTCACTCAGCTGGACAACAAAACCAAGGTCAAATCCAAGGAAGCCAAGTTTGGCAAAATTTCTCTTATTGCTTCTTGACCAACCAATAAACCTGTCCCTGTAGAGCTCAGATGTAGAAAGGGTTATCATAATCCACAATCTCCCAATCATCCTAAAAAGAAATGTTGGCACCTTCACAAACATCTTCCTCCCAATTGGTGGAAAGAATCTCAAGTCTGCTGGAGAGCTCAACTCAATTATCAATCTAAGTCAAAAGAAGTCGCTCATTATGTGGCTCTTCTTACCACGTGGATCAAAGAAATTAATCCGCTCAATTGCATTATCATAGAATCTGGTGCCTCTTTCCATATGTTTAAATCTTGACTTGTCTTCACTCATCTCAATGACAAAATCACTGACAATGTCATCAACACCAGGAAAGAAGGAGCTAGACTACCCATCATGGGCAAAGGCATTGTTAAGCTATCTTGAAAAGGTTCTTCTGTTATGCTCAGAAACTGTCTTTATGTCCCTGATCTTGTGATAAATTTAATCAGTCCAGGCAAACTCATCTCTTCCAAGAACAGCACTCTCTCATTTTCTAAGAATAAATTTTACCTCTTTGCCGATTCTAAATTGGCCTTTTCTGGATTCATTCAAGAAAATTTGTTTGTTCTCAATTCCACTTCTCAAATAGGCAATAATTCAAAATTTTGTCACCTTGTGCTTAAGGATCCGGACCAAAATCAAATCAAATCCCTGCATCAATCTTTTGACCATGCTAAAACACTCCCTCTCAAGAACCTCTTTCCTTCTTTATCCTCTAAAACTCTTTCCAAATTCCAATTCAAAGACTGTTTCTTCTCCAAAATCTCCAAAACCCCATTCAAAAATACATCAATGTTATCTTCAAAACCCTTTGAACAGCTCCACGTAGATTTCATTGGTCTCATCACTTCCTCCTCTCAAAATAACATTAACTATATCATGACTATCATCAATAATTTTTCTAGTTACATTGCTGCAATCCCTCTTCAATAAAAGTCCAATGCCTGTCTGCAACTAAAAATCATCTTAATTTACAAGAAGCAAAAACAAGATTGATTTCCTGCTACTATTTGCACTGACGGGGGCGGAGAATCCTCTTCTTCCAAACTCAAGGATTTTGTCAATGGCAATTCCATTCAGCACTTAATCTCTGAACTGTATCATCACAAACACAATGGCAAGGTGGAAAGAGCTAATCAAACACTAACTGAATCTATGAGAGCTATCCTCCAAAGCTCCAAGCTTCCTCTCAATCTTTGGGGGGAAGTTGCCAAATCCACTACTCTCTCTTTAAATCAAATTCCCAAAACTCCCAATTATCCATCTCCTTATTGAAGGGATAAGAGACTTAAAAGGAGTTTAATTTCAGCAAGGGATGAACAAAGAAAAAGGATCAGAAAGAAAAGAAACATAGTTGATTAGACACCTTAAAAGGACCAGATAGCGTGTTGACTAGACAGAGCGGTGAAGAAGAAGAAGAGGGGAAAAGAAAGAATAAAGGATGATTGGTCAGGTGTAATGATCTTGGAGTTGGTAGTTGGGTGAGCTTGAGCTTGAGCTGTAGCGGTAGCTGGTGAGCGAGCTAGTTGATGTCGGGGAGGACTTGAAGTTGGTTGAAGGATGATGGCGCGTCTGGGTGAGCAAGAATGACGGTTTGAGGAATCCAGGGGAGTAGTCTTGCGGGCCTTCAGAAATGGAGCATTGGCAGCAGTTGAATATGAAGGACGCGCGGGAGGAACATGAAGGAAGCGGGTTGGGAACTTATAAAGAAATAAGGAAACAAGGTAAGGATGAAATAGAACAAAGATAGAATGAAATAGAATAGCATGAGCTAGAATAAACTCTAGAATAAAATACAATGATTTGAGCAGATACTTGAATACCAACAGCCTCCCTTGCTCAAATCACTTTGAAATGTTTAGAGCTTCTAACGCGTGGCAAAGCGCCACCCTGTTTACCGGTTTGGTGAGGAAATCCGCCAGATTCTTCTTGGAGGACACTTTCTGGAGCGTGATCGCGTTTTTCAGAATTTCATTGCGGACGTAGTGAAACCGCAATTCCATGTGTTTTGTGTGAAACGTGGCGTGATTAGCTTGGTTGAACTCCAGTTTGATACAGCCCTTGTTGTCCTTGTATACAATGGCCGGTTTCATTGCTTCTTCCGGCAGGAACTTACTCATGAGCAATTTTACCCAGCTTACTTCCTTGATGGCGTCGCCCAGCGCCTTGTACTTGGCTTCAGTGGTGGATAATGAAAGAGTTGGCTGTTTTCTACATTTCCAGGTGATGACACTTCCAAGCCAGCGGATGACTATCCCAGAGACAGACCTCCTCGTGGTGGGGCAGGTTTCCCAGTCGGCATCGACGTATGCTTCAAGGCGGGGGGAAGAGGGGGAGGGGATGAATGATATTCCTTGGCTTGAGCTGTGCTGAAGATATTGGAGAAATTGTAAGGCCGCTTGAAAGTGGTGAAGATTTTGTTTAACAAGGAATTGGGCCAGGTAGTTGACCGCAAAGGTGATGTCGGGTCTTGTGCATATACTGATATGATTGAGCTCACCAACAATCTTTCTATAGTTTGCGCCCAACTGCAGAAACTCGTGATGGTCTTCTTCGCTTGAGGCATATAGCTTCCCATGAGGCCTGAAGGGAGTTGAGAACTACTTGTGCGGCGGAAGCGCATATTGTCCACAGATTTGATGGATGTACAAGCTGTGGGAGAGCTTGAATCCATTCAAAAGGTGAGTGAAATTCATTCCGAGAAGAATGGTGGCCGGTCCCAGGTCCTTTATCTTGAATTTGGAGCTGAGTTGGCTAACAAAAGCGTCCGGGCAATCACTGAATATTGTGATATCGTCAACGTGGACGTAGAGGTAAGTGGAATCTTTCCAAAAGACGCATTGGTTGGCCTCACTCCTGTGGAAACCAAGGTCGACAAGCCAGCTGCTGAGTGTGTTGTACCAGGCCACTGGTGCCTTCTTGAGACCGTAAAAGGCCTTTTTGAGCTTGAGGTGCTTTCCGCTTGCCACGGAGATGTAGGGTGGAGGAGTGAGGTAGACCTCTTTTCGCAGAGGGGCATTTAGAAAGGCGGCCTTCACGTCAACTTGGTGGAATTTGAGTTTTAGATGAGCTGCCAGGGCAATGAGCATACAGAGGGAGGTCTTGTCCCCAGTGGGAAAGAAGGTGGAGGTGAAGTCAATGCCATACTGTTGGCTGAAGCCTTGTACGCATAGGCGGGCTTTGAACTCAACGATCCGGTTTTGCTTGTCTTATTTTGTCCGAAAAACCCATACGCATCTAAGTCCTAGCTTGCCCTTGGGGAGGTTGGTCTCTTCCCAGACTTGATAGTCAAGTAAGTTGAGTTCTTCGTGTCTCATCGCTTCAAGCCACTCTTCTCGGTATTTTGAGTTGAGGGCCTCTTGGACTGACTTGGGATCTGAATAGCTGTTTTCGACAATGAGATAGATGGCGGGAAGACCTATTTTTGAGTTGAGATGACCTGGATGGGAGATGATATTGTCGTGAGTTAGCCTGTCGTGAGACAGTTGAGGAGCGGGAAGAGGGGGATTGATAGCGGATGGGACGGTGGAGCCAGGAGTGTTATGAGGAGATACAGGTGCGGGGGTTGAGTTGGCGGGGGGGACATCAAGGGAATTTGGGGAGGGAAGAAGAGGAGCGGAGGCAAGATCCAAGGAGTTGTTTATGGGAGGGGAAAGAGGAGAAAAGGGGGTCAGTATGTGGTCGGAACTGGTAGGGCAGTGCAGAGGTTTTGAGCCGGGCAGGCAAGGAAAGGAGAGCTCGTCAAATGACGCGTTTGCGGAGATGAAAATTTTGGAGGAGTCCAGGTCAAGCAGTCTAAATGACAAAAAGTCATTGACGTACCCGAGCAGAATTGCTCTTTTGCTGGTGGGGAGGAGTTTGAAAGTTTGATCAGCTCTGGGAATGATAGCAAAGGCGGCGCAACCAAAAGGTCGTAGGCAGTTGAGATTGAAAGATTGTCTGTGCCAGATGTTGTAAGGAACAGTGTTGCCACGAGTTCTCAAGGGGAGAGCGTTAAGGATGTGGGTGGCGGTATTGACGGCCTCATCCCAGAACTTGAGCGGTAGATTACTTTGATTCAGCAGGCAGCAAGCCTTTTCCAGAATTAGGCGATTTAATCTTTCAGACAGTCCGTTTTGCTGAGGAGTGTAGGGGGGAGAGAAGTGCTGAGAGATTCCTTTTTCAAGGCAGAAGGCGTGAAGTTCGGAGGAGATGAACTCGCCACCGTTATCAGAAATTAGAAGTTTCACGGAGTGGCCAGTTTGACGTTTGGCTCGCGCCACAAAGTCTTTGATGGCGGAGAGTGCCTCGCTTTTCAGTTTGAGGAGACCCACGGAGCGATATCTGGAGAATTGATCTGTGAGGGAGAGGAAGTAGGAGAACCCCGAGTTTGAGGTGGTGGAGAAAGGTCCAACGGCTTCCAGATGGACAGCTTCAAGGAGATTGGTGACCCTTTTGAATTTATGGTTGAAAGGAGTCAAAACTTGCTTGCAAGTCTTGCAGATTTGGCAGACGGGAGATCGAGCAACAGAGTCATCAGAGCACAGATTGAGCGTCTTGAGGGATTGGAAACTAGCGTGCCCAAGAAGCAGATGCCAGAGGTTGTCCGGAGCCTTGAAAAGCATTGTGGACTGATCCCATTGCTGGAACTTGGTTCCACAAAGTTCCGTTAATTTGTTGTTTGTGGTGCCCACAAAGCTAATCTTATCCAGCTTCACTTCAAAGCCAGAGTATCCAATTTTTGAGAAGTTTGCCTTGGAAGAGTTTAGTTGGGTGAGAGAGATGAGGCACCGGTTGATTGACGGAATAAGAAGAACGTTTCGAAGGATGATGGATGAGCCAAGATGATTGATGAGCTTGGCTGATCCAGAATGTGTAGCTGTAAGGGAGTTGTTTGGGGAGCCGGTTCCCACCTCAAGATGAATTGTAGTGCAGTCAAACATAAACTTAGGATCATTGACAATGTGGTGGCTTGCTCCAGAGTCCAGGACCGGAAGATGAGAGTCCTTTCTGTCGGATGACAGGTAGATTTGAGCGTTGAAGTGAAGCTTGGCACCTTTGGAGCTGCTTTTGTCCTCGGCGGGTGGGCTTTTGTCAACTGAGTGGAGATTTGATGAGGGAATCTTGTTCCAATCGGGTCTGAGGTGAGGGTGGACAAACCAGCATTTTCTCTCTGGGTATTTGGCTAAGGGGTTGTGATGTCCTTTAGAGCAGGGGTGCTTGGGCTTTTTCCTTGTTGTGGAATTAGATGTGGACTTGTGCAGAGCGACCAAAGGAGTTGTATCTGACGGTGGGTTGACGTCCGGCAGTCAAGAGGATTTGAGGTGGAGGACCTCGCGGAGCTTATTCAAGATACCAGTTGGGTTTTGAAGTAGGGAGTCATTAAGAATTAGGGAGTCAACAATGTGGTAGAATGAGCTGGGGAGTTTGGCAAGGATGGTGTAGCTGAGGATATTGGGAGGAAACTCAAGTCTAAAAACTGTTAGTTTGTTCATGAGTTTCCTGCAGTCCTTGATGTAGGTCGTCAGATTGCCTTTGAAGAGGTACCGGATGAAATTAAGCCAGATGCGATCGCGGTTGTTGGAGGATTGTGAGGCGTATCGTTCAAGAATGGCCTGCCAGATGGCGTGGGGGTTACCATCATTGTCATCATTGACAATGGATTCAAAAGCCGATTCGCCGAGATGTTGAATGATTATTTCTGCGGCTTCATATATCTTCTTCTTTTGAGGCTTGGTCATGGGTGAAGGAGGGGGTTCTACGGTCAACTCAAGAAGTCCTTTCCTGCGGAGATAACTCTTCATCCTGAGACTCCAAGATGGGAAGTTTGAATCATTCAGAAGGGGAATGTTGAGCTTTGATGGGTTGAGTTGTTCTTCCGAGTCGGAAATAGAGCCTATCTGGTCCAGTAAGTGATTGGGACTGTAAATCTGAAGGAATAAGAGACTTAAAAGGAGTTTAATTTCAGCAAGGGATGAACAAATAAAAAGGATCAGAAAGAAAAGAAACATAGTTGAGTGGACACCTTAAAAGGACCAGATAGCATGTTGACTAGACAGAGCGGTGAAGAAGAAGAAGAGGGGAAAAGAAAGAATAAAGGAGGATTGGTCCGGTGTAATGATCTTGGAGTTGGTAGTTGGGTGAGCTTGAGCTTGAGCTGTAGCGGTAGCTGGTGAGCAAGCTAGTTGATGTCGGGGAGGACTTGAAGTTGGTTGAAGGATGATGGCGCGTCTGGGTGAGCAAGAATGACGGTTTGAGGAATCCAGGGGAGAAGTCTTGCGGGCCTTCAGAAATGGAGCATTGGCAGCAGTTGAATATGAAGGACGCGCGGGAGGAACATGAAGGCAGCGGGTTGGGAAATTATAAAGAAATAAGGAAACAAGGTAAGGATGAAATAGAACAAAGATAGAATGAAATAGAATAGCATGAGCTAGAATAAACTCTAGAATAAAATACAATGATTTGAGCAGATAATTGAATACCAACACTTATCAACTATTTACTGAAAAATCTCTTCCTACCAATTAATTTCACCCTATTGGGTCCAAGGTGGTCTATCTCAAAAATAAAGTCAACCGCGGCGAAAAATTCAAGGATTGTGTACTTCCTGGTACCCTTGTGGGTTACAATCCAAACTTCCCATCATATCTGATTTTAAAACCTGACAACTCCATTATTTCCTCCAAACACGTGCAATTTCTCAAAATTGACGGTCTTTCTCAGATTCCCTCTGACACCAATGCTATCAATGATTGTCTGCAAATCAAGATGGACAATGACCTCTTTGATGTCCCTTCAAACTTATCTTCTCCAATTCTCCCTACAAACCCTGCCCACGATTATCTTTCTTCTCCTATCCTTTCTCCCAACTCTCTCAAAAACCCTCTTTCCAACTCCAAGTCTGATCCTTCTGAAGAACTTTATGAACAGCTAGTACCCAAATAATCTATTTTCAATTGATCTAATTTAAATTCCCCTCAGCAATACGGTTACCATCACTATTATGTTCCAAGAACTTACAAACAAGCAAAAAGATGTAATGACAGTTTAAAATGGGAAGACTCCATGAATGTTGAACTTAATGGCATTGAATCTTTTGACGTATGGGAAGATGATGAGGGTCCCAAACCCATTAATCCTCTCAATAAAACATGGATATATTGCCTTAAGGACAACTGCCACGGTGATCCATTAGTCTAAAAAAGTAGATTATGTGTTCAAGGTTTCAATCAAATCTACGGCCTTGACTTCCAAAACACTTTTTCTCCCACTGGAAAGGCCGCCTCTCTTTGTATTGCTCTTCTTTTTGGTTTGTTTCATTCTCTTCCTATCTCTCATTTTGATGTGAAGAGTGCTTTTCTTCACGCCCCATTAGCCAACAAAGTTATTATCAAAAGACCCAAAGGTTCAGACAGAAAATCCAAATACCTCATTCTGAAAAAATAACTCTACGGCTTGAAGCAAGCACCCGCTAACTGGTTCCATACTCTCACGTCATGAATTTGAGAGCAAGGATTCCATGAATCAATTTCTGATCCTTGCTTATACATTCATTCCGCTTCTAACTCAGTTCTTTTCTTTCACGTCGATGATCTTATCCTTGTCGGTCCTGGGGATAACTTCAAGGATAAGTTTCTTAAACAATTTCATAACTCCAGTCACCACAAACCAAACAAAAGTCTGGGAATGAATTACAAGCGTACTGACAATGAAATTCTCTTATCTCAACCTAAGCATATTGAACATGGACTAGAGGAACTGAAAATGACTGATTGAAAGCCAGCCTCTATTCCACTCACTGCCAACATCAATCTAACGCCTGCAAGTGACAAAGAACACATAGAATTCAAAGCCTTAAATATTAATTATTGCTCTGAAGTTTTTCTCATTAATTACACATCATGTTTAAATTGTCCCAACCTCAGCTTCGCTGTTTTAAGTCTTGCAAGATTCTGCAAAAAGCCTGGCATTTGTCACTTGAGAGAAGTTGGAAGATGCTGGAAATACTTAAAGTCCACAAAAGATCTCAAACTCACGTTAAAAGTCAACCACACCAACTCTCAAATTTTAGACACTTCATAGACAACAAAAGCCTTGAAAACAAGCTTAAGAAATTTGGTTGCAACTCTAAAACCCGTCATATCAATATAAAAACTAAAGCTCTTTGAGAAGAAATTAAGCTTGGAAATCTTACTATTGAATTAATATCTTCTACTGATATGAAGGCTGATGGTCTTACCAAAGCTTTTCCTCTCTGTTCTCTCATCTTTCTTTTACAGTTAATCAACCCTTCCTTTTCCACTCCAACTTCAGTCTTACAAGTCACAGGGGGTGTCAAATAAATTGCTCTCTCTATTCTTCTTTTCTTTTTCCTTCTCTTTTTTTGTCTCTTCCACTCCTTTCTTTCTGGTCTCTTTTTTTTGCTCTTACAGTCTCATCTGCGCGTCTCTGATCTCTGTCACCTGTAGTCTTCTACATGTCAAATCAATGTCTCCCTACAAACATCATCTCAAGCCTCTTCTCTACTACGCTACTGAGGGACAATGATCTTAACCACGTTAACCCAACTCCAGCCCAACACAATTATCTTACTCAATCGACTCAACTCTTTCCTCCTTTCAATCTTGTCTCTTTTCCTCTTCTTCTTCTTTCTTCTCTTTTACTCTTCTTTTCTAACCTTTACTTGACTACTCAAAACTCCTCAAACTCTTCTTCTGAATCTCTTTCAAAGTCTTACATTAATGCCATCCCATCTCTTATCAAAACTCAACTCCATATACTGAAGATCTTGACAAATTCTCAACCCTTGTCTATTGCTTGATGTTTCTTCTTCTTTTTAAATCTTTCTCAGCTTTATTATTTTTCCCTTTTTATTTCTTGTTTTCTTTTCCCTTAACTGATGCTGTCTATGTCTCAGCCCTCTTAGTTCTTAAATCTTTTAAGATTTTTACAGTAATTCAACAGGAAAAAGCCTGAATTCACTTGGATGTTCACATTGATTCAACCAGGAATCACTTGAAATTCCCTATGAAATAAAAATTTCCAATTAAAGATTGTATATTTTGATATCTTGGCTTCAATTTCAGTGATCAATACTTTCAAAAATGCAATAACAGCTTCATTCTGATTAATTTCAGTATTCATAAAAAAATATTTTACAGTTTATTTCATCACTTTTCTGTAAAACTACCAAGTCTATATTACAAATTTCATTGGTGTCTCTCCAGTCATTCATCTGTTTTTAAAATCTGGTTGAATTACTGAAAAATAAGCTTCAAATCACTTTTATTTTATCCTTTATGACACTTATATGGATAGAAACTAATATTTAAGCTCCAAATTTTCATAGGGGTTTTATTAAAAAAACAATAATTTTGTACCACTCAGAAATTCAAATCAGAAAGAATATGAATGATGTAAAATCTGAAATGATGAAATATATGAGGTATTATATTTCTAAATCATATTTCATAGAATTGAATTAGCAAGCCACAATAATGATGGGTTATATTTCTGAATAATGATGAATCTGTTTTTGTGGAAATTTGAGTTTGAAGCTCTGGTTGAAACATTTAAGAGAAAATGGGGAAAGATCTTGTGAAACCAAGAGGAGCGGATCAAGGAGTAAGATGGGGTCATACCAGTTCAGAATGAGGAAGAACTGATGATGAATTTCACTATATCAGACACAGATTTAAATAGAGTAAGTACAATATGGCTGACTAGTGTTTAAGCAGAAAGAAATAACAATGAATATGGATAATGCAATATTGGACCATAGAGTCCACAAAAATTGGAGGAAAACATAGGCAGACTGAGATTAGAGAATATAAAGCTGAGACTAGTATGGTTGCACTCATTATTTAGGCAACATAAATATCAGACTAAAATTCTAACACACCCCATTGCCTAAAGCTTGAGGGAAACAAAACAAAATAAAGATTTGAAGACTTTTGAACACTTGCATGTCTATTAAATCCAACATTAATACTTAGAATGAAGAGATTTTTGAATGCTGCAATAAAGGCCTATTCAATTAGAAAGAAGGAAACATTTTGATTTTTGTACTACAATTGAACTTACAATAGAGCCTATTGCATTAAAAAGTAACACAGAAATTCCTATCATAATTTTCAAACCCCAGTTTATTCTGAAAAACAACTACTTAAAGAGGTTTTCTCACAAAGGAGCAATAGTGACAGAAGACTTATAAGGTAGCTACTGGACCAAGGATGGAGTTAGGTAAGATGATTATAAGGCAAGAACAAGCCAAGTGGAGTTGGTACAGGATGAGAAACAAGGACATGGTAGATAGCAACTTAATTGGTGCAATAGTAGATTTGAGGGAAGCAACAGCAAATTTGCAAATGCGCAACAGGAGAACAACTAATAGTCAGAAAATCAAATTAAAGAGTGCATTGGCAAGGTTCCGGAGTCTGATGAGAGTTGGCAAAGCAAATGGAACAGTCAAAAGACAAGAAACCAAGCCACAGCAAAGATGGTGAAGGCTTTGCGGCGGGCTAAGACAATAAAAAAATCTGCTGGTGCAAGGTTGAAGCCAAACATTCAAGATGGAGTGACCAAGATGATGGATGGTAGTGATTGGACTGATTTGTTTGGTTGAGGAAATACATCACAAATTGACCAAGCGGAGGGATTTGAGATGACGCATTGAGCTAAAACAATTGAACAAGAGTTATTGAGAAAAGACAATCAAAGTCTCAGGGAGCTGATGACCAAGAGAGTGGTTTTTAGAAGGAATGCAACTAGGATCCCAAGAACAGGTTTCCAACCAAGATCAAAGGCTAGAGATCAGTCAAGCAAATGCAACAGCAACCTGGAATGGAAAACGAGATAGTAAGACAATGCCAAGGAAGATGGGCACCCAATTTGATGGCACAGAGGCAACCAAATGAGAGCAATTGGCTGGATGCAATCAAAAATTTCAGGAAGAGAGGAGCAAGACCAATTTGAATAGAGAAGCAGAAATTTCAGGATGATGTGCTCAAATACAATAGGGAATAGGGATTGAGATTTCAAGTGGAAATTGAAAAAGGCAACCAATGGTGGATCAAGAGTTGAAAGGCAAGAGTGAGTGCAATTGAGCAAATTCAATCATGATCACAAGAGGATGATTTCAAGAAAGCAAACAAGGAAGTAAGAATGGTGGATGTACAGATAATAAAGAATCCAAAAGCAATTGTAGAGGAATTGGTGTAAGAGCAATTAAGCAATTGCAATCAAGATCACAGGAGGAGTGAAGCTGGTTGAGACGGATGCTAATAGACAGCAATTGAGGTTGCAAAACAATGATGTCAGGAGCAAGCTGGAGAAGGCAATTGAGATTGTATCTTGCTGGAAAGAACAAGGACCAACAATTTTCTGAATCTACCTACTTATAGAACCATGTGAAAAAAGATTGAAAGTGTTAAGACTAAGAATGGGACTAGGGTGATCAGGGGAGAACTTTGGCTTTTACCCGTGTGGAAATTTGAGTTCAAAGGTCCAGTAGATCAAGGATGGATGGATAGGGTGTAGGGAGTTGGTGATCAATTGGACAGGAGAAGCAAGATCAATGAATGAATTTTGAAGCAAGCAAGGTTGCTCAAGGCAGAGGATGTGATGGATGAGAGGCAGCAAAAGCGTCGCAAGCAAGGTGAAGATGGGCAATTTTGAGGTGGAGATATTGAATAGCAACTGAGATCCCAAGTGAGGTTGAAAAGAAATTGAGTTTCAAGGAAGATGGGATGGAGAGCAAGATTGCACCAAAATCCTCCTGTTTGGATGCATGCATCCAAACACTAACATTTTTGTGCAACTTCCATGCTTTGATCCAAGTTGCACTATAATCCTCCTGTTTGGATGCATGCATCCAAACACTAAAATATTTTTGCAACTTCTGTTCTTTGATCCAAATTGCACAAAAATCCTCCTGTTTGGATGCATTCATGCAAGCACTAAAATTTTCATGCGTCTTCCATGCTTTAATCCACATTGCACCAAAATCCTCCTGTTTGGATGCATGCATCCAAACACTAACATTTTTGTGCAACTTCCATGCTTTGATCCAAGCGGCACTGAAATCCTCCTGTTTGGATGTATGCATCCAAACAATAACATTTTCATGCAACTACCATGCTTTAATCCATGTTGCATCAAAATCCTCCTGTTTGGATGCATGCATCCAAACACTAAAATTTTCATGCAATTACCAGGCTTTAATCCATGTTGCACCAAAATCCTCTTGTTTGGATGAATGCATCCAAACACTAAAATTTTTGTGCAACTTCCTTGCTTTAATCCACATTACACCAAAATCCTCCTCTTTGGATGCATGCATCCAAACACTAAAATTTTTTTTCAACTTCCATGCTTTAATCCAAGCTGCACCAAAATCCTCCTGTTTGGATGCATGCATCCAAACTCCAAAATTTTTTTCCAACTTCCGTGCTTTAATCCAAGTTGCACCAAAATCCTCCTGTTTGGATGGTAGGCTCAGGTTTGTTCAAAATGAGTGAGGTGTGTTGAAATCAAATTTTTTGAGATTGTAGCAGGTGAGGAGTGTTTTAAATTTCTGGGAAGTGTAGAAATCTAATTTGGTAAGAGTGTATCAGGGTAAGGTGTGTTCAAAATTGGGTAAGGTGTGTTGAAATCCTTTTTTGGGAGAGTGTATCAGGGTGAGGTTTTTTGAACTCCACTTCAGTGAGAGTGTAGCAGGGTGAGGTCTGTTTGAAATTAGGTCAGGAGTGTTGAAATCCACTCTGATGAGAGTTTATCAGGGTGAGGAGTGTTGAAAATTGGGTAACAATTCTTCAAATTCACTTTTGCCAGGGTTGGAAGGGTGAATAGTGTTAAAAATTGGGTAACAATTGTTCAAATTCACTCTGGTGAGGGTGTGAAGGTTTAGGAGTGTTGAAGTCCACTTGAGTGAGGGTGTGGCAGGTTGAGGTGTGTTCCAAATGAAGTGAGAAATTTTCAAAATTTGGTGAGGTGTGTTCAATATTGAGTGTGGTTTTCAAAACGTTGAGTGAAGTGTGGTTTAAGTGGTTTACACTTAATGGTGGTTTTAATTCAACCTTGGTTCTGGGGCTCAAGTCACCTGGACCAAAATTGGGTTCTGTCAGCCCAAATTTTCATGCATGCCTTACTATATGGGAGTGCACATCACTGCACTGGCAACGGTGAAACTACAACCACATAAGAGTGTAGTCCCTCATCTGCCCACCCTCTCATGTGGATGAAATACACACTCTTATGAATCTTTCAAGTACCTTCACTCTTTTTATAAGAAACAAGTTTTTTGTATAAAATAAATGTTGCTATGTAAGTCTAAAATATTGAGAAAAAAAGATTTTTGGGGAGTTGCTCTGGTCAATATTAGTTGGCCTTTGCATGCTGGAGACATTGGTTTACATGCACAAATGAGTCCATTAAGGAAGCTGTGCAATGTGTGGGCTTTTGTTGTTGATGGTGTTTGATTTTTTTGGGCTGTGGCCATGCCATGCTCAATGGGCATTCCTTCCTACATCTGATTTGTAGTTAGATAGGCTTAAATCAAAAACTTATGCAGGCAGTAAATGGCATAAATATGTTGCAGGGGGGCATTTTAAGTTGTAAAAATGGTCATTTCAGGCTTTGACTGAAAATCCAAGCATGTAGCCTTTGAACATAGGCTCATATTGGAGTTGTTGTAGTGACAGAAATAGAAGAGTTCTTTTCTGAGATGATGAGTAAAGAGAATTTTTTGAAAAGTCAATTCCACAAGGATGATAGAAATTTGAGCACAGAAAGCCAACAAACAAAAACATTTGGATCAAAGAATGCATGTAAAATAAAGGCAACTAAGGCAGCTCCTCAGGTGAATATTGAGAAAGAATATCATAAATCCTGAAAGGAAAAGGCTATTGAAAAAAATGATTGTTGTGGTTTCAAAATGTTAGCACCCTTCATGCAGAAAATTTATTGATATGAAGTAAATGTAACAGAAAGCCCCATCTAGGATAGGAGAATGAGGAAGAATAGGATTTATCTTAGAAAGGAAAATTTACCACCACATGCCTTGACATTTGTTGAAGATTTTGTTGAAATGGTAGTTGGTGCTCCAAACTGTATTGGAGCCTTGCCTTCATTTCCTGATGGAAGTCTCAAACTGGCTGTCTTGTTTTATCCTAGTATGATTCTTCTTCCCATTACTGGTAGTGAGTGCCACCTTGGGTTTGTTTCAATCCTCCGTGTGAAGCATTTAGGGAGTTATCTATTTGTATTCTGCACTTTCTTGCAGAAATATCCATGTTTTTCACATGAAATAAATCTTTTGAGAATGAAACAAAAGCCTTTTCTGCAAAAGACCATCCATAAAACATTTTAAAATGTTTTAGTGAAATATGAGTTGATCTGAAACAATTCCCTTGTGAAATTATGTGAGAGGGATCTGGGAATTGAAAAGCACTCCTGGACCATTCAAACTCCTGGATTTGGTAGAGAATAAGCCAAGGGATGTAAGTCTATGACGTTCATGCACTTAATTAAGGGTTTTTTTAACAGGTAGGAAACCCATGTTTCCAGCCCTGAGATGGCTTGAATACCTCTAAGGAATAGCTTGAAGAGGTAAACCTTGGATCATGTGTGATGGCCCATTTTTTACCTACAAGAAAATTGGGGCTTATGCCCCAGGTGTGTAACCAAAAATCAAGTGAACTGTGAGTTGATTTGAAGTGGTTCCCTTGTGAACTTGTAGTGAAACCTTGGGGAACTTCTGTAAAAGCATTGTTAATTTTATTTTGATAGAAATGCTAGGCAGTATAACACCCATCTCAGAACAGAAAATCATTTGGGATTTTGCTATAACCTGCTTTATTTTTTTTCTCTTTTTATTTATATATTTTTTTGTTGGGATAAATTTAGCAAAAATTTCATTTGTCACAGGGAGGTTTTTTATTTTTTCATGTATGAATATTCACATCTGTTAAAGACTCTTTGTGGCCTGCAATCTTGGCCTGGGAAAAAAATTCCAACGGTTTGTAGAGGATATGGAGCTTTGTGAAATCATGATTTTCAATCTGTGAAAAGTGATAATGGGAAAAACTGAAAACAAATTACAATCATTTCAAGTTTTCCAACCAAAAATCTTCCTTCACAAATCAATTTCCCTGTAAAGAAATTACATGTTTCACAAAATTGTTTTTTTCCAGAAATAGTTCTTTTTTATCTTGGTGGAAATGCCAGAATTAAAAGGTCATCATTTGGGAAATACAGGTGACTTTTGATTTCCAAAAAGGTGAAATCAAAGTGATTCTCATTTTCAGCAGAAGTGAAATTTTCCAGACTTTCATTTTCCATAAAGGTGAAACCCACAAGAACTATTGTGTACAGCATTGTGAAAAATTGAATAGATCATTGTGATTTCATGGTGAACTTTTTGATACTCAATGGGGACAACAGTGGTCACAAAAGTGACTTCATGTCACTGGTAAGCCTGAGACCCCAATTTGGCCCTGGTTTAAGATCAAGTTGTTGACAAACTTCACAACTCTTGCACCATTGAGAGACATATTTCTTCAGAGATTGCCACCAGAATTGTTTAGATAATTCTTGATAAGTTTCAGTTTCCCCACAATTATCAAGATCTTCATGGAGAATTTCAAGGATGAAATCTTGAGTAGAAGGGATAGGAACAACAATATGACCACAAGGATTTCCTCTTTTCATGATCCTAGAGCCCTGTACAAATAAATTACAGTAATTTCTTTTAAGAGATTGAAATTATTTAACAGAGAAATCAGAAGTTTTATGAAGAGTTAAAAGGTACTGCTTCAATTTAATCCAGAAAAATTGTTTAAATACAGAATAATATTGATAGGACAAGGAGAAGAAAGGATATATTAAAGGTTCTTCTTCATCAAATTCAATTCCAACATCAGATTTTTCATTTCCAATTGGACATTGAGATAAATCATCAGGCATGGTGTAAGGTTTTCCAGGCCTGTGAAAAATATCAAAATAGTAAAGCTGAATAAAGGCCACCCAAAAATTCATAGAATCATTTTGGAGGCTGGGAGCATTGATAATTTCAATTATGGATTGAGCATTGACTTGTAATTAAAAATGATGACCCCAGAGTACGGTTTGGAGATTCTTCATCATTCAAGCAACACCACAGAGTTCAAGTTTGGTCTGAGAATATCTGGATTCTACATCTGAAAATAACAAAGAGAAAATAAAAAAGATTCATAAAGATCAGGATGGTCCCAACCATTTTCATCTTCCTGAGTAAGAATAGCCCCAACAGATTGATAACTACAATCAAAAGCCAGCTGGATCTTTCCAGCTCCAGGTCCATAAGAGATCTTTTTCAAAAATGTGTCTTTACCAACAATCATATTGAGCAGGTGAAATGCATTTTTGCAGTATTGGGTCAAATTCCATTCAGTATCTTTCCTGGTCAGACAACGCAAGGGTGCACAGATTTTGGATAAAGATGGGATAAAGATTCAAGGATAAGTTAAAACATGTAGAAAGCCTCTAACTTTAGTAGGTTTGATTGGAGTGGGGCAACAGATGATCTTGTTGACTTTGGCTTGTGCCATTGTTCTTCCTTCCTTGCAGTCCACATGGCCAACAATTTCCAGATCAGGGACACAAGCAGCCAATTTGGATCCCAAGACAGTAAGGCCAGACTCCGTGATTCAAAACAGAATCCTTTCCAAAGTAGTAGCATAATCCCAGATGAAACAATAAATTACTGAATGCCAAGGTAAGAGCTCATGATCATTGTCAGAAACTGGACCTTTAATTTGGTGATTTTCAATAAAGATACCAGCATGATCAGGGATTTTGTCCTGGAGGATCCGCATCATCTGAGCCTGATAGACTGCAACCAAATTGGTGGCTCCTTGAGGCAATCAATTAATTTGGAATTGACCAAGAGGAGTATTCAAATTAGTGAGAGGGTGAGAAATATGATGTAAGGATTGTTCTTCATAACCACCAATAATTTCCCCTAGACCATAGCAAGCTCTCCCAGAGAAAGAGTCAAAAAATTCTTCAGTGGAAGGAGGAATACTAGGGTCCTTCATAGTAAATTTATTGAGAGGTTGAAGATCATGAACTATTCTAAGTTTACCATTACTTTTGATGACACAGAAGACAGGGATGGATTAAATGGAAGTTGACTTCTTGTATAGACCAGTAAAAACTTGTTTGCGGACCAGCTTGATAAATTTGTCAACTTTAGTAGCAAGGATTGGGATCTTTTTCTTTTTCCAAGAATCATCTTCAACTACAGGGATGATATAGGGAATACCATAGGATTCTTTCAAGAGACCCCTCTCTTCTTCACAGAAAGCAATATATTTTTCCATTAGAGATAAGCATTTTTGCTCCAATTTAACTCATTGGGAAGAAGCCATCCATCTGGACCAAACTTGACCACTTTCAGATTTTCTTCAGTGACACAAGTATTAGGCACAAATGGAAAAGTAAGAGACCAAGATAATCCACAGTAAGGATCAGGGGATAAGGGAGGACACATGAGAGGAGGAATGAGGTTAAGAGGCATAGGCTTTTTTACTGGTTGGAAATTTTTTGCACCTGGCTTATACTTAGTAGCAAAAGACAGGTGTCCTTGTTTTCTCCAAGAGTTGACCAGTGAGACTTGACTACAAAAACTAAGACCAAGTTCCAACATTTTCCAAATCCAATTTTCTGCAAAATCTTTGAAGGTTGCCTTTTCCATAAAGGGAGAACCAGGAGAAAATACTTTCCTCAAATGTTTGGCACTAGGTAGGGTTTTAAAAATGAAGGTAGAAGGTTGCCCTGGTGGTTCAAAATTGGGAGGACTTACTTCTAAAACAAATTGCCTCCACTGAAGCCCATAATACCCCATAGAAAAGCAACCAAGAATATAATCACGATCAGCATCTAGTTTATACTTTTTGCAGAGATTCAAACCAGAACTGAGAGAAGATTTATCAGGCTTAAGAGTGCAAGGAAAAGAAGACATAAAAGATCCAGACAGAGAAGAAAATTTTTTTGAATTTTCTATTTTGACATGTTTTCAATTTTTAGTACTTTCTAGATCAGAAGAAAATGATGGGAATAAAGAGAAATAAGCCTCAGGGATGAGATTTGACCCTTTAGTTGAAGTCCAAGGCTGAGAAGAACTAAAAATATCAGTAGGATAAACTATTCCCATTAAAAATGAGAGAAATTATCCTTCTGATTCCCCTTTAAAGTCAATTTAGGAGTACGACAAGGAAAATCTCTTTCCCAAAGACAAGAATCCAAAGAACAGAGAGGAACTTCAATTTTTCTACCATAAGCATCAGGGAGAAGAATTCTCTCCCCAACTTGATCAGAGAACATCAGGGTAGCACCAAAATCCATTAAGAAGGGTCAAACCAAGATCATAGGACCTTCCAGACAAGTGATCCAAAAATTACAAGTCCCCACAATATCTCAACCAATCTTGACTGTGACTTCTTCATCAATACCAACCAATTCATAAGATGGATTCCCTATCCCATAAAATGCAGAATTGAAGCTGACCCTAGGACTGAGTTTGAGTTTACAGGCCATAGCATCCAAAATTAAGTTGAGCTGAGATCCAGAATTTACAAGGAGAGAAAAATTTTTAACTGAATAGCCAAGATAAAAAGGAAGAAAACCAAGATGACAGGAATAAATTTTGGATTCTGAAGAGCAATTTTTTCCACCAGAGTCCTCCATCAAAGTGCCAGAGGAGACCTTTAATTTTTCACGATAAATCTCCACACATTGACAAGAGACCCATTTCTTCATTACTTCAGCAACAGATGGATGGATTGACAGAAGTTCAGTCACAGATAGATCAGGAATTTTGAGATAAGAAATTTTCTTTATTACCCCTTCCACAGCATTGGGGTAATCCTTTGAGATTCCCCTCTCAAAACAAACTTTGGGCTGGGTGGAGGGGGGATTTTAAGGTGAAGCAGGAACAGGATCAGAAGGTTGAGGCAATTTAGATGCAGGAAGAGGATTAGAGTGATCTTGAAACCTTTCTATGAGTGGCTCCTTTTCCACCTCCATGTCTTCCACATCAGAGGAAGGAAGCTCAGGTGAGGATTGAGGTTTAACCAGTTTTCAAAGAATTGAAGTTGGAAAGGAAGGAGCTTCATGAAGTTTGGGTTCCTCCTGTTGTTTCCTAGCTGGCGCAGATTGATAAGACCCATCAAGAGTGCAGGAGGAGATGGCTGGTGGATACAAATGTTGAAGGGTACCACAGGAAGATTGGAAATCAAAAGAAGCCAAAGATGCCTTCATAGGAGGTGGTGGCTCATAAGAGTCCACCACATGACAAATAGGTAAAGCTTAATCAAAAGGGATCAGAGCACCATTAGGAAGAAAGAGATTGTTCCCCTTCTTCTCCACAAAATTTTCCTCCTTATGCTACTGGAGTTCAAGACATCATCCAGTTCCATGGCCTTGCCTATGACAGTAGTAACAGACCAGAGTGGATTTAGGGACAGAAGTAGAGGGTTTAGGAGAACCAAGAGAATAAATCTTTTGATCTATTTTTTTATCAAAAGCTTGGAGTATTTTGGTAATTTTGTCTATAGTAGGAGATTCCCAGTTTGACTGGGGATTTAATTTTTGCATGCAATCTGCCTCCATCTTTTTCATAATTTCATTTGATTCTTTGAAAGAAGGAGCATGGACTGGTTCAGTGGTTCTAGTTTTTTCAAAAGTTAAAGCAGTTGGACCTTGAAAAAATTTATTCAAATTACTCCTAAGGACAAGGAAAACAGGGATTTTGAATTTATTATCACTGGTGTTTATCATTTATCCTGAATTGACCAATTAATCCATAATCCTTTCCTGCACTGCTAGAAAAAAATATTGGAAAATAGTGCTTGAACTTTGTCCAACGTATCAATGTGATTGTTTTGGATAAGGTAATTTTGGATTGGAGCCCATGACTTCCTAAAAGACTGATAGTCAAAGGCTGAAGAGAAACCACTATTGGAGATCCATTGAGAGACAAGATTGTCCAGTTCCTGCAAATTAAAGCAAGCTGCATCTATTTTCCCCCAATATGCCAAAATTGCTTCCCTTAGAAGTTTACAGTTATGAGATTTGAGTCCATTTAATGACTCAATTACTTCCATGACTTCATCAGAGGAGATAAAGAATTGCAACTGATAGGCCATGTTTTATTCACTTTCCCCATCCACTTCAGCAACCATTTTGTAAGATTCCAAGAAACGTTCAATATTTACCCCGTTGAACCCTAAGTGCTTGTTCTGAGGTTTGATCTTGACTGTCCTAGGTCAAGCAGAGGTGTTGTGAGTACCCGTAGATGCCATTTCAAACAACAGAGTTCCAAGAGGATCCAAAGATCAGATTTTCAAATTGGCTGATCAGAAGTGTGGCAAAAGTATGGTTTCACAAAAAACAACAGAATCTTGCCCAAGTGGTGCACCATTGGGAGGACTTAATTCTGAGATAATTTGCCTCCACAGATCAGATGTGAGAAAAGAGAAACAGAGAAAAAAGAAAAAGGATTGGATTTCAAAGTTGATTCCAAAAGTACTTGGGACTGTAAATCCAAAGGTTGCTGGTTTTATTCTGGCCTGGGGGACCAAATGTAAGACTCCAAACAGTGCTGAGCTGCAGGCAGTTCTGTGGAGGGGAAAGGTGCTGTTTAGGCTACCCTCCTGAGCATTACAAAAATATTTAAATGTAACCAGAATCAAGAACCAGAACCTTGTAAATAAGGAATCAATGGAAGGGATGAATTTGATAGTAGACAGTAGCCATGGAGTAACACTATCTGAGGCAAGATGGTGCGGGAAAAGAATTGAAAAAATAAGCTAAATTTTTGTTCAGAGTTCAATAGAAAAAGGCAGTTGTAAGTAAAAAAACCCACAAGCTGTTGATCTTAGCTCCCATTTTTTGTGCAGTTCTCCTAAATTTTGACACTCTCTTAGTTGTATTCCATTCAATGTCTACTTGTCACCATTTCTTTTTCTCTTCTTCACAAGTTGTCATGTACGCAAGAGCTGCTCTCCCAGGAAGGTGTCCCTTCCTTGTCACTTGTCTTATCTCCCAACCTCCAATACTGCCTCACCACCATCCAGGAATCATCTCATTCACCTTATGCTCCAATCTCCAACTCCTCCAGCTATTGAATTGACTAGGTAGGATTGGTAAAGAACAAAATCTTGTTAACCTGATCACCTTCAATCTTGAAACTGGGGAGGTTCCCTCTGAATTGTCAACTCAATTGCAGGAATTGCTGAAACTCTTGCACTCCTTTACCATCAAGTCAATCTGGGAGGATTGGCCTATTTGTTGAACCAGCGTCTACAACTCTACATAGTCTATTCTAGACCATCACCCCGCCTGTAGAGGTTCTGTTCCTGTTTCTAAATTTTACCTTCTGTCTGTTTCCTGTCTCTGGTTATTCTTCATTTGCTTGTATCACTTGTGCAATCCTAATAGCCTAGTCCAGTTTTATCAATTCATATATTCTTTTACACAAGCTAATAACTCTGGTGGTCAGAAGAATATTAGGAAATATCAACTCAATCCCAACCAAACTCCAGTTTCTCAATGAACCTGCCCAACGCTCCGCAATCAAGCGCTTGAAGGGTACCAGATAACTGTGGATGGCTGTAAAAAAACAAAGCAGTTTGTTTTCTTGAAGCTCTAGAGGCAAAGAAGTAACAAAATTTGAACAAGAATAACCCAGAACTTCTCAAGGGAATCAAGAATAGCATGGGGTAATTCAAATTTAAAGAAATAAAGGGAGGTTTAAAACTCCAGGTTTCAAGCTTAAAGAAAACTCTCAGTCAAATGTGACTGGTTCTGGAAGGGCAATCAAAATAATGATCAGACCAGTATGGTCAAAAAAGGGATCAAGGAGTGGTATAACGCACTCAAAAATCCAACCAAATGGATTCTTCTTCAACCAGAAAGGCTATTGGTTGGTGATAACGGATAATATCAAAGAGGAAGGATAAAAGATTTGAGTATGGTGGCTCAAAGATCAAGGGGCAATCATAGATATACCCAGGATAATGATGCTCAGATGAAAGGGAAGGGCCCCCATGGATTTATTGATTGCTTATAGTGCCAATGATGATAGGATTCTGGGCAAAAGGCATGGGAGAGACCCTCCTTTTATGGGAAAGGGGCCCTGTAGACTACTTACAAAAGGTAACTACAAATGAGTGCAAAAGAAAATGTATATAAACCACAGAAATCTGCATGGCACTTGCTAGCAAGTGCCATCAAGGAGCTTTTGCCCAACATATGGCCAAGCTCAGGTCAAGCTCCTACCAAGCTCAGGTCAAAATTTTTCAAAGCTCCAATGCACAGTCACTGACTGGGCACAATGCACAAGGTGCAACAACACTGACAGCCACAAGCAACAGCTTGTTGCCAATTAGTTGGGAGGATCAATGATTGGTTTTCAATTGGCGCAAAAAAGTTGGGGGTGTGGTGACCAAATTTGGACACCCTGGACCAGATGCGGAAAATTCAAAATTTTTTATGATGCTTTGATTTAGGTGTTGTCCAAAAAAAAAAAAAAAAGAAAAAAAAAAAAAAAAAAAAAAAAAAAAAAAAAAAAAAAGAAAAAAGAAAAAAAAAAAAAAAAAACTCGGAATTTTTTTGTATCAGTATCACTCCTCCAAATTTCTCATCCTTCAAAGCATTCCTCTGTCCCAGTGGTCTAGGACAGGCCTCTCTTGGTCTCATCACCTGGGCATTGCGTTTGATTCCTTCTCTCTTTGTTCCCCCCTTCCTTTTGGCCAAACGCGCGGGCCAAGACCTGCTTGGACCATCACCCCAAGTCCCGATTGCAACCTCACCACCATCACCATCACCATCATCCCTCCTGGGACTCTTCCACCTCTGCCATTTGCCTCCACAGCCGCCACAACCACACCCTCCTCCTTGGATCCAGTCCTCCCCCTGCCCGTCATTCCAGACAAATTGCTGGCAGCCCTCGCGGGTCGGCATCCCGCCAGTCTGTCATCACCATCCTTGTTGTCCCTTGTCCAACAAGATCTAAACTACTCCAGGCCTACTACCACCCCGACGACTTCCAAGAGAACTCACAAGTCCTTGACAACCAACCCAAACAGCCTCCTCCGGTCCAAGTTGAGTAAGATTGTGGCCAGTGTCACCACAGCTGCCTCCGGGAACGTGAACCAAACTCAACATCAGTCCCTCCCGACCTCTCCTGTCACAACCATGACAACCACCACCACACCCCTGACGCCTATCAACTTCCACTTGATCCCCCTTGGTCCGCGGATTGGCCAACATTGACCAATTGCTCAACCAATTCCACCAATCCATCAATCACTCGCACCACCCTTCCATCTTTGGGTGGGGGTGGAAAAGCGTTGCTACCGCCCACAAACATCTGCGGGCAGTCTGTTTCAATTTTTCCCCACACCTTCCGCCTTTGGGTGTGAGGTGGGTGATCTTTGTGTTGTCATGCACGCCCATCCGCGGATGGACGCAAGAAAGGTGAAGGGATGAGAAAAGATCCCACCCCAGTCATGGAGGCCGGATTTCCACTGGCCCGCGTGATCTATTTTTCTGATCATCTAGTGTCTAAAAAAAAAAATATTTTTTTCCCGCTCTATCTGTAGTATCACTTGTAAATAGTCTAACAGGGCCTCCTGCCCATATAAGGAGGGGCTCTCCCATGCATTTTGGCATGGGGGGTATCTTATGGCATCTTACCAGAGAATTATCATCATTATCATCTCAAAATAAAACATCTGTGGGGTCCCATTCCCCTTTATTTGAGTCCAAATTCTGGGGATATCCATGATTTCCCCTTAATCTTTGATCCTCCATACTCAAATCCTGATCCTTGATCCTTATCACCAACCAATAGCCCTGCTGGTTGAAGAAGAATTTTACCAATTGAATTCTTGAGTGTGTTAAACCACTGCTGATCCCTTTATCCGGCCATACTGGTCCTGATCATCCTTTGATCATCTTTCTGGAACCAGTCACGTTTGACTGAAGAGGTTTTATTAAGCTTAAAACCTGGAGTGTTAAACCTCCCTTTATTTTTTTTGAAGTTGAATTCCCCCACGCTACTCTTGAGTCCCTTGAGGAGTGTTGGGTTTTCTTGTTTTAATCAGTTATTGTTTTGCTTCTAGAGCTTCATCAAACAATTATCTTTTTCTTGTGCGGCCACCCACAGTTATCTGGTACCCTTCAAGCGCTTGATTGTGGAGAGTTGGGAAGGTTCATTGAGAACCTGGAGGTTGTTTGGGATTGGGTTGATCTTTCCTAAGCTTCTGATGACGACCAGAGCTATTAGCTTGTGGGTTTTGTTACTTACAATTGCCTTGTCCTGTTGAGCTCTGAACAATCCTTGACTTCTTCTATTCAAGTTTTTCCCTGGCATCATCTTGCCTCAGATAGTGTTGTTTCCCCAGCTACCGACTACTATCATCTTTATCCTTTACTCTTTGTACCCCCATTTACCAGGTTCTGGACTTTGATCTTGGTTACATTTAAATATTTTTGTAACACTCAGGAGGGCAGCCCAAACAGCACCTTTCCCCTCCACCAAACTTCCACGGCCTAGCACTGTTTGGAGTCTTACAGCGGACAAAAACCCGCAAAAGGTGATTGACAGGCCACAGCAGGCGCCATTGTTGGCATCAGAGATTGAGACCAAGGATGGATGGATCAATGTTGGGAGGGTAGATTCTGATGAGGGCTGTCAGAGAATCCACCTTCAGGTGATGACCGCAAAGGATTGCTGCCAGGGATGATAGATGAGGGTGATGAGGATGGGGAAGGGAAAGTCAGGAAGCATCATGAAAGGGGATTGGATCAAGGTATGATGGTCAATGACACCAATTGCAGCTTGCAACAACCCCAATGGCTGCAAGCAACAGCTTTTGGTCTGTCAGGTGATTAATCCAAGAGTAAAAAGGTGATGGGGATGGGATGGTGATGTCATTGTCAATAGGAATGAATTGATGATGGCTGTGGATGAAGAGGGATCAATAGAATGGCAACAGTGGTGATGGAGATGATTGGCAAGCAGAAATTGAAAAATCATTTTCATGCGCTTGGCAATTAATTCTGGCGACGAGCAAACCAAGGAGGAGTTGAAAAAAGGATCTGGATATTTTAAGGCCCTAGAGAAGCCTTCCTATACTGCTAGGACAGGAAGGAGTTTGGGAAAGGGAAAGGTGAAAAGTACCCATAGCAACACAGAATTTTTTTTTTTTTGAGGATGATGATGATGATAGACCCTAAAAAAAAATTAAAAAAATTCCCTTTTACATGATTTTTCCGGGATTGGTCACCAAAATTTTGCTTTGATACAGAAGATATTATGATCCATATACTTGAGTACATCCTCACGGTCTGCCAAAAAACACTTTATACAAGTCATAATGTAAGCAACCCAAAACTAGGAAGATTAACAGTAAATGCAGTGATTTGGAACTTACTCTAAGTTCTGCATCATTGACCTCTGCCTCCTCCCTGTTTTTTGAGGCCCCATACTTAGCCCACAGAGACATAAAGATTTTCCTATCTTCAGCATCATTATTAAAGCGCAATTTACAGTTTGCTTGTATGTTTTTAGAAAAGTGCCATTGACAGCACTGTCTTGTTGACTCAGGGAATATTTGTTCTAGAGCATGGATAAAAGCTTTTCCACAGTCCTTTGTGGTGCCAAATCTGGGACACCTGTGGACCAGTACGGGAAAAGTAAAATTTTTATGAATTTTTTTATAGCCTCCATTTTTTTTTTAAAAAAAAATTCTTTTTCAAAATCATCTCTCAGTTCAGTTCCCCGTTCTCAGCCCTCCCTTCTCCTAGTTGTCTAGGAAGATCTCTCAGTGCCCAGTGCTCCGTCCTATGTTCAAGTCACCCTTGCTTCGCGCTGCTATCCACCCTTTTGGCAAACACGGGGATGAAGACCGGATTGCCTTGCGGGTTTCTGTCCGGCACCAGCACCCCCAATTGGCCATCAACATCCCAGTCTTGCTCCCCACTCTTGCCGCCCTTGAACAATGACTGCAAGAAACGCTTTTGGTTGTTGGTGACCTCATGACCGGCCCCATCACCACCTGATCACCTGCACGAGATCAGTCATTAGAACAGTCAATCCCATGACCAACCTTGCACCAACCTAACAGCAAGGTTGATGCCAACTTGCAACGGCCGTCATTGCCTTGCTCAACCTCATAACCAGCTCCTTCAATCCATCTCCAACGGCCACGAACTGAAATTGTTGTTTTCAACCGTTGGAACCATTCTCATTTGCTTTTTGACGCTCTTGCGCGACCATGTCTGACGCGTGCATCACCAACCATCCACAAACAATCCTCCAACAATCCACCTTGACCCTCCTTCAAACAACCGCGGCCGTGGCTGGCCAAACCTTCCATCCACTGCTGCCGTCATCCTCAATGGGGGCAGGTCTCCCCTTTTTCATGCCTTTTTCTGTTTTTTTGTTTATTCCTCTCTCCCCCATGTCAGGCGGTTCCTGTTGCCAATCTTCTTCATCAACCAAAAAAAAAAAAAAAAAAAACTTTTTTCCCCCCTATTTGTAGTATCTCTTGTAAATAGTCTACAGGGACCCATGGCCTATAAAAGGAGGGGCTCTCCCCTGCCTTTTTTAAGCATCCATGGGAGTATGTGCATGTTTCCCCCCCCTTTATCATTGAAATCAATTCCTCATCCTCATCCTGGGTATATCTACGATTTCCCCCCCCCTGATCCATTGATCCTGAGTCTTTGCCTCTCTGTGGCCTGATTCTTATCACCAACCAATAGCCTTGCTGGTTTAAGAGAATTCTGTCTGTTGGAATTCTTGAGTGTGTTATACCACTCCTTGATCCCTTCCTCTGACCATACTGGTCTTGATCCCCCCTTGATCATCTTTCTGGAGCCAATCACAATTTATGGAAGAGGTCTTATTAAGCTTAAGACCTGGAGTGTTATACCTCCCTTATTTGTTTGGAGTTGAATTCTGCCAGCCTACTCTTGAGTTCCTTGAGAAGGGTTGAGGTTATCATTGCTTCAAATCAGTTTACTTTTTGCTTTTAGAGCTTCTTAAACATAGTGCTTTGTCTTGTGCAGCCACCCTGAGTTATCTGGTACCCTTCAAGCGCTTGATTGCGGAGAGTTGGGCAGGTTCATTGAGAACCTGGAGGTTGGTTGGGTTTGAGTTGATCATTCCCAATCTTCTGCTGAATACCAGAGTTATTAGCTTGTGGGAGTTGTTTACATACAACAGCTTTGTTCTTCAAAATTTAAAACAAACTTTAGCTTCTTTTGTTCAAGTTTTTGCCACATAATCTTGGCTCAGATAGTGCTGTTCCATTGCTACCCAACTACTATCATTTTTATCCTTTAATACTTGATTCCTCATTTACCAGGTCCTGGACCTTGATCTTGGTTACATTTAAATATTTTTGTAACACTCAGGAGAGCAGCCTAAACAGCACCTTTCCCCTCCACAGAACTGCCACGGCCTAGAACCATTTGGAGTCTTACACCATCACAAAGACTTAGGGAATTCTCTCAGGATAATAAGCCAACTCCTTTAGCTCATTTACAGACCAACTGTAGAACTCAAAATTTTCTCTTGTTATAAAAACAAGAGCTTTTGTGAAATTTTTCTGGTTGGAAAAAATTCCTACAACGTGCAAAAGGGGGATGTTGTAATTATTTGTCTTATAACTAAAATCCATCATAGATATATGATGGAATTGCTTGCAAAGCTTTAATGACTTGGGGTGAGCCAAGAATAGCGCCTCCAAGTGACCCTCTCCACTAAATTTTTCTTGATTAACCCAGCTGAAGTAACAGGTTGTTCAAAGAGGACCTCCATATCACTTTTCCCCTTTATTTCTTCTAGCGCTACCTTACGCTTGGTGTTATAGATTGTTTGGTCATCAACATATTTGCCACCATCAATTTTTCTCAATTTTCTTTTGATTTGAAGTGTATTGAGCCCATCATTCAAGCGTTCTTTTAGATTTTCTAAGGCTACCGCAGAGATTTTCCTCAGGTGAGGATGCACTTAGGGGTGTGGAGATGGTTCATGGTTATGTTGATCATTTTTTAGGAGATTTTCCACAAGGGATCTGCTTTTGTGCAACTAGAATGGATTAAAAACTTGCAACCAACCTTCCTTGTGTGATTTTTCATTGACCATTTGGTGAGCAATTGCCCAGAGTACAAACCAGGTCTATCACCGGCTAAATCCTCATATTTATCATGCTTTGAGTTGGAAACTTTTAAAGCGTAACCATGCTTCATTGCCCATGTTTGAAAATATGTTTTTGCCTCTTCCCTAGTAGGAAAAGCTCTCACATGAGGTGGGGCAAGTGGATCTGTCATAGCTAAATAATAATAGCTACAGCTTCATGCTTATATTCATTGCATGCACTCCATCAGTTTCAATCAAATTAAATAAGGCAAAGACAAGTAACATAAAATGTTACTCACCACCAGAGGTCATTTCCATTTTTGAAACATTTTTTTCCTTGATTTTCACCCTTGAAGAGGATGCAATTGGGGCTTCAAATGATTCATTACCCAAATGATTCTTTTCTGCAGCTTTGTTCATTGCACTAATGTAGTCCTTGAATGCAGCCATATCCAAAGGAGGGGTAATGTTAAATTCACGGCTCATTGAGCCATGGACAAGGTTCAAAGCAGGCCATGTGGCACGCCACAAGGTCCAATCCAAGCCATGTTTGACCCCCCATGGCCCAAAGAGTTGCACGGCCCACCCAGCCTGGTCTGAGGGTTTGTTGTATTTCACAAGACTACATTCAAGTTTTCTGGAGTTGTACATGGCTCAAATGTATTTGTGTAGCATCCAACACGCCAAACAAACAAAAAAAAAACAAAAAAAACAAAACAACAAAATGGAATGAAAGGGCACTAACATAACCCATGAATCAAAGAAACCTTCCAAAAAACAGGAATCAACCAAAAAATCAAAGAAATCAAAGAAGGTTGATTTTTTGCTTAAAAAAACAAATAAATAAATAAATAAACTGGGACAATCCAATGGACTAGCCCTAAAGTAAAAAGAACCAAGAAAAACACAAGTAACTTGACTAGCCCTAAACTAAAAACACCAAAAAAAATCACAAGTAACTGGACTAGCCCCAAAATTAAAGACACCAAAAAAAAAAGACAAGTAACTGACTAGCTTTAAATTAAAAACACCAAAAAAAAAGAAAATTAACTGGACTATCCCTAAACTAAAAACACAACAAAAATAATTTCAACTTGTGTTAAGCTGATACCATAATAAGGAGTAAAATACTCTTTATGATGGAATCAGCTCAACAAAAGTTGAACTTACTTACCATTAAACTCTCATTCAAAACACTCAATACATAGAGTTTAACTCAAAACATTCAACATATTGATGTTCAAAATGTGATCATCCTTTATATTAATCAAACTTTTTAGCTGCATTAGAATTTCAATTTCTATGAAACCCAATGATCAAATGAAGTCAAATTCTATAATCTCTATAATCTAGAATACATTTGCAGTTGATCTTTGAGATGATAAACCCAACCAGAGGCTTTTTTAGAAATCAAGGAACAGGGTTTTGCTACAATGGGAGGGATTGGAATAAGTTCTCCCTCAAGTACTAATAGAACCCAGTGGTTATTGATTACAAAGGAAATGAAAATTGGATCTGATTGATCAGTAACACCATATTTCATTGGTGTATAAGTATCACATGACTCCAATGAAATAAAAAATATAGTTCTGGAATATGTGTCTGCTATAATTTGACCCATATCTAATTTAGCCATCCATTTTGTGGAGGGAATCTTTTCATTTATGTCTTCAACATCAAGTCTTTGTTTAATCTTTTCAACCTCCTTTGCAACACCAAGAATCTTAATGTAGCATGCTTTATGCTTCTCCAATGTTTTTTTCATTTCTTTTTTCACTTTAAACCAACCATGTTCTTCATAACCAAGAGATTTAGCAATGACTCTAAATTTGCAATTCCCATCTCCAATTGGATCCCAAACCTCACCCAAGAACTTAATGAATTTCTTGGGTAGTTTATTTAGGTATTTCATGTTTGGTTCCTATCATCAAAACTAACTTAGTTTTCATTTTTTAATCACATCATTCAAATGAATACTCACCAAAGATGAGCTTCTGGTTGAGCTTTGCTGCACATTGTCTTCCTCTGCAGAGGATTCTGATTCCAAATGAAGTGATCCCAATTCACTTTGAGTCTCTTCCTCTGAGCTAGAAAATTCAGATTCAGATTCTGCCAACTTTTACTAACAATTCATCATTAGTTAGTAACTAAGCTCATTAAACCAAAAAAAAATGAACATATCCCAAAAGAAAAGACTTACAATCTGTTGTCTTTTCTCATTTGGAGCCCTTCTAGTCCTTTTTTCCCCCTTGAGTTGTTTCTCAAAATGCTCAAACCAAGATGGTTCTTGCTGCATATCTGTCAATTTGGGCCTTCCCCTAGTTGATTGAAAGACTTTAGGTTCAAGTCTTGGCTTCAATTAATTTTTTGTAATCTTCCAAACGATATACTTCAATAGGCTGCTTTGCTCATGATCTGGATATTCCAAGATAATGGCATTCACTTTTTCACGTAACTGAGGAATGCTTAGCATTTCATCAACATTGAACTTGAAAAATTCAAAAGGATCAACCATTAGTGAATTATGAATCATTGATCAAAAAGAATTAATCACATAGTTAATTGAACAATCCAACTTGAACAATCCAACTTGAAAAATCCAACTTAAGCAAACTGACAGAACTAGAACTGCAAGGGTCATAGTCCAACCTCCACTGAGGATGAACATCTTTGGGTACCACGGATCCTCTGAGGGCTAGAAGGTCACCTCATTGGTGGGAACAGGGAAAACCAATAGTCTTGGAATATGACTTGGTGCACACTTTGCCATCATGATCATGTTTGAACTTCTCAAATTTTTTCCCTAATAAGCTGAATTTCCTCTAAAGACAATTTGGAACCCAATGGTAAAAGTTCAGGTGGAAGAACTGTCCCTAACTTAATTCAAGAGTTATAAAGTAATGCATGAACCGATTTAATTTGTTTCAAAAATGTTCTGTCAAGGCTTTTCCAAACATCCAACATGTTTCCAAAAGTGTTTGCAAGGAATTGTTTGAGAGTTGCATGGGCCCCTTCAACCCAAGATGTTGTTTTTTTCCAAAATCTGGGTTTATAAAAGTCCACACTGTTACAAACGTTTCTTTGATAGGGAAAATGTTATTTTCCATATACTCAAGTACATCCTCATAGTCTTTGAAGAAACAATATACAAGTCAAAAGGTCAGAACCCAAAACTAGGAAGAATAAGAAGCAGTTATTTGGACCTACTCTGAGTTCTGCATCATTGACCTCCATCTCCTCCTTGTTCTTTGAGGCCCCATACTTTGCCCACAGAGTCATAAAGCTTTCCCATCCTTTGACCTCATTAGCAAAGTACGCTTTAAATTTTGCTTTTATGTTTTTAGACAAGTGCCAAGTGCAACATTGTCTTGATGACTCAGGGAAACTAGATTCAATAGCACAAATCAGAGCTTTTTACAGTCCATCACAAAGACTTTGGAAAGTCTCTCAGGATGATAAGCCAACTCCTTTAATGCTTTTGTAGACCAACTGTAGAACTTAAACTTTTATTTTGTTATAAAAACAAGAGCTTTTGTGAAAGTTTTACAATTGGCTGTCTTTCCTACAAAATTCAATTGCAGGATTTTGTACTTATTTGTCTTATAAGTACAATCCAAAATAGAAATGTTATGGAATTTTTTTGAAAGCTTTACTGCCTCAGGATGTTCTAAGTAAAGGGCCTCCTAGTGACACTCTCCACTGAAATTTGACCGGTGAATCCAACTTGTTTCTTCAAGCTGTTCATAGAGTACCTCCATAACAATATTCCCCTTTAGTTCTGCAAGGGTTACCTTCCGCTTAGTGTTATAGATTTTTTGGTCATCAAAATAATCCCCTACATCATTCTTGCTCAATTTCCTCTTAAGCTGCAACTTATCCAGCCCATCATTCATGCCTTCTATTAGATTTTCTAAGGCCACCCCTGAGATTCTCCTCAGTTGAGGATGCACAGAGAGATTTTCAGATGGTTGATGGTTATTTTGGGTTTCTTTGTAGGAGAGTTTCCACAAGCGGTATGCCTTTGTGCAACTTGCACGGATGAAATTTGCACCCAACCTTCCTTGTGTTAGTTTTTATATACCTTTTGGTAAGAGGTTGTCCCAAATAGGAACCATGGCAATCACAGGCCAAATCCACATGTTTATCTTTCTTTGAGTTAAAAATGGTCAGAGCGTAACCATGCTTCATAGCCCATTTTTGACAATAGTTTTGGGCCTCTTCCCTAGTAGTAAAATTAATCACAGGAGGTGGGTCAAGTGGATCTGGCACCAATTCAATGGTTAGGTTTTGTATTTTCATAGTTACAGGCACCCCATAGGTTAGTTTGAATCAAAATTAATCCTGCAAAGACCTCTGTGAGATAAAATTTTACTCACCACCAGAGGTTGCATCCCAATGTGAAACATTTTGCTCCTCAATTGTCACCCTTGATGGGGATGCAATTGGGGCTTCCAATGTTTCATTAGCTGAATCCTTTTTTTCTTTTTCCAAAGCTTTGTTGATGGCACTATCAATGTAGACCTTCCACACAGCCATTTCAGAAGAAGGAGGAATTTCCACCCTTCCCATGCAAAAAAATGCAATGGTATACTTCAGTATTCAACCCAACTTTCAATTGAACAAAAAAAGTTTGCGCACTTTCAAGTTGAGAAAGAATTGTTTGCAGATTTTTATATGATTTCAACTCTCACTTTACTTTCACTTTGGTTTCACTTTAAAGTCACTTTGGAATCACTAGGTGTGGAACAACAGTCCCACAAAGTACGTGTTGATCCCAAATGGGGGTTGAGGGAACCCAAGTGTGGTCCAGGGGGTGCCCAAAACTCTGGAAAAACTTCCGGGGGGTTGTGCACTCCCAAAAATGGCTCCTATACAACCCCCCGGGGGTTGCGCCTATTTGGAACGGCCCTTTGTAGTTATTGATGGGGCCCCACGGCTAATTTGAGCCATTTAGGGCCCTAAAAAACTACCACACTGTTGGAGCTGTTTATTTATCATCACCCTAAAATGAGGGCTTGCCACAGTTCCCATAATGCAAAAAAAATGCAATGCTACTGTCAGTATTCAATGCAACTTTCAATTGAACAACTACCAAGTTTTCTCACTTTCAAACGGAGAAAGATTAATTTTTTGGGATGTTTTATTTTCAGTTTCCTATAATTTCACTTGAATTTCACTTTATCTCCCTTTAATTTCACTCTAGTATCACTTTATGATTGCTAGACGTGGAACAACAGTCCCACATAGTAAGTTTTGATCCCAAATTTGGGTTGATGGAACCCAAATGTGGTCCAGGGGGACCCAAAAAGTTTGGCACAACCCCTGGGGGGCCGTGTACCCCCAAAAACAGCTCAAAACCGCTGTGTAGGGGGTTACACAACTCAAGTACGCCATGTACGGGGGGTATACAGCCCCCCAAGGGTTGCATGTGTTTGAGACAACCCCTTGGGCGCGTGTAGACACGTATTTCCTCCCCAACGCCCGTTTTGGACGGATTTATGGGCCCCCACACATCCATTTGGCTGTGTAGGAGCTTACACAGCTCCCACACAACTGGAATTTGTGAATTTAACATCACCCGGTAATGAAGCTTGATAATGGCTATCATGACAAATTTCTTGAGAAAAACAAAAAATTCACTGTTTCAATCAAAGACCAGTGGCTCCTTAAAGGAAAACTCAAAGAACTTGAATCAGAAAGAGAAACATTCTGAATTCCAGCTCAAATAAAAAAAAAGGGGGAGACCTTGGTGAAATTCTGGCCTTCCTTGATAAATAGGCTGGGTTGTTTTAGAGTTATTAAATGTTGAGTAGAGAGAAGGAAGTTTCAATAACTCATCAACACAATTTTATACTAAAGTCTTCTTTTATTGTGCTTCTCAATTTATTTTAATCCTGACCTATTTCATTTGATGAAAAATTGCAGTGTCTTTGTTTATGAATACTAATTCAATGACATTACCCATGCAATTTTAACTTCCCCAGAACCTCTGAGGATGAAATTCTTCAGGAATCAGTTGAAACTGTTCAACCTGATTTTTAAAACTCAAAAATGAATATCCCCTTCAATATTGAAGGAGGCATGCTTGATGTTAAAGGTCACCAAGGCATTTTCAAATACACAATTTTTATCTGCATCTAGATTGTTTGTGGAAATCCATTGTCACACCTGTGAAACATATGTTTTTTTGATTATATATTATGGCTTTTTTGGTTATTTTTCCTTTCAAGTATCATTCACACTTTACAAATGTAGGGTATCACAATTTTCAACAAGCTCACTCCATTCCAGATTTATCCTTCATCCTAGTACCATCCAGACTGTTTTTGAGTCCTTTTTGGTTTCTTTCCAACCTTTTATTCCTTAATCCATCCACTTGATCATCAGCTCAATCCATTTTTGATCTGTCCTGAAATTAGCCTTCCTTTTCCTTTTAGGTATCTCCCATCCTGGCTCTGTATCAAGCCTCTGTGTTACATCCATACGGAAAGTATTGACCCTCTCACTAAGTTCCATTGTGGTCATGGTTACATTTTATCTGTGGTTAATTCAATACTTTCATTTTTCTCTGCCTTACCTTCCCAAGGAAAATAAAACTTATCATAATCCCTGATTAAATCTCTCTCAAGGGAGTTAAAACAATTCCCCTCTTAATTTGATCCACTCCAAAAATGGCACAGATTTTCTCAATTTGAAAATGGGTGGTGTCACTGGACCAGGACCAGTGAAATTTCCAATCATTAGAATAATTTTGCCCTTACTCTCCTTTAGCATATGCAAAATATTTTAAAAATCATCCACCTCATTCCTTGTGGATAATTTTCTAAATAGCTGTCTCATTTGATCCTACATGTTTCAGTCATTTTTTTATGAAATGAATTCTTTTGAGCTTGTAGTAAACTCATCCTCACACCTTCTTCAGACCTCAACCTAAGATCTGAAAGCAGGGGAAAACCCTCCTGGTCCAGGACTAAAAGGGCGTATCAGAGTTAGAAAACCCACCATTTTTAAAGGCAGGTTTCTGAAATAAACATCCCCACTAACCAGTTTATTTCAAAATGGCCAATTTCAAACATGAAATCTGCCATTTATTCTTCTTCACCCGTTCATGCAAAAATTCCATCCACCCCTCCACTTCATCAAATCCAAGATGTTCAACATCATCATTCTCCCTTCCAACTGCTCAAGGCCCTAGACAGCAAAGATCAGCCAGCTTCTACAAGTTTGGTATCTTTTGGCTCTTTCAGTTACTCTGGTTCTGGACCATCTCCCTCCCAATCACTTTCCTCAACTCTCCCAACATGCCAGCCTTGAAATTTGATTGGATTTAATTTTTTAGTGCTTCCAATATCATTGGCTCAATCTTCTACCTCTCCAGAATGTTGCTCAAAAATTTGGCCAATTTTCAAAAGTACCACTGGAAGGATTGATCCAAATCTCAACCCAATCAACTAGCAGCTTGTCCAATTGGTGTCTGGAAGTTTTCCAGGCATCCTGTTAGTCATCCATTTTTCAAGTGTATTCCTCTCTATTCATGATGCCCCCCTTCTCCCATAAGGTATCCTTATTTATCTCTTGCATTATCTTTTTTTTCTTCTTTGTTTTTCCATTAAACTCGTAACTATCAAACCTGTAGAACTACTTTGGTGAAATACAACTCCAGTGGGGTGTTTGGTTAATGGTATTTATAAGCTCTTCAATCAGGAGTATTGGTTCTTAGACTTGAACTTCAATTCCATTGAAGATCACTTGATGATTCAATTAATGCTTTCAACTCAACCTTCCTGCCCTTTAGAAAATTGAATCTGCCCATAACCCAGGTGTTCAAATGAGCTCTCAGTGCCTCCTGCATGCTACAGTAATCTCACCAATCTTCATCAAGGCCCTGCCCCTCTTCCTCTCAGGATCACAAACCGCAAATAAAACTTTATAATGATGAGCAACCCAAACTGATCTGGCCACCAGACTCAATAAATCTAAAAAAAGGAAGATGGGGCGGGTGAAAGGTGATTTTTCAGCTCCTCTTTTCCACCAGAAATCCCCATTCTGCTCAAGCTAAGTCCATTCCTTGTGGTTTTCCAAGTCAGAGATCTGTGACCAAGCTGAACAACTTCCTTCAAGCTTCAAACTTTCATCCTGCATCTTTTGGGACATGTGAGCAGATACGGGCGCAGGTATGAATGCAGAGATTGGTCAATTGATGAAGAAATTCACCCCCAAGCAACAGTCAGCATGGGAGGCAAGTTGAAGTTTCTATAGATCCTTGAAGCCCTACAGAAGCTAGAAGAAATTTGGTGGTTGCTTGGCCTGCTGACTGATTTGTGTGGGGAGCACAGATATCCATGCATCTGTGGTGTAGCAAGTGAATGAAAGGTGCTCATAAATTGTTTGATGCTATGCAAGAGGTGCAGGATACTCCCCCTGGGTATAACCACCAAGTGGAGATCAGCAGGATTGTATACAAGTCAAAGATCATGACCAACTCAAACAGGTTTATTTGTGTTTGGTTTTTCAACATTCAAGTCAAGCAGGACCTCTTCCCTGCCTCATAAGATTTATCATTGAGTAGGTTTCTTGATGATCCTTGCCTTGAGGATCTTCACTGTCTCTCAAGATTTTTTATCCTGGTCCACATTGACCAATCCAATCCATTCAAGTACCTTTAAGCCTTGTTCAAACCAACCAATTTTTTTTTTTTATCCAGACAAGGTTATTTGAGGAGAGTTGGAGTGCTAGGTCGGGTCATTTTTTTTTTTTGATGATGGGAATTTTTTTTCTGAGATCTTTGGAGTGATTTAGATGGATGAGGCTGAATTGATGTTAGATCTGAGCTCTTGAGGAGATTAGTAGTGGTAGTGGTAGTAGTAGTACTAGGCTTTGAGAGATTCATGAGTTGATAGGATGGATAAAATGGATTTTTCTCATCCTGTTGGAATGGTACTTGGAAACTTTGTTATATTAGTTAGATGATTAGAGGGATTAGTTTTAAAACTCCTTGTTGTTGTTTGAGTTAATAATGTTGTTGATTGAAGAAAGAATGGGTAGTTGGTCATTGAGCAGGAATGAGGGGGTGGATGAGAATTCAAAGAGGTTGAGTAAGGATGATAAATGATACAGAGAGAGAATAGAGATTTATATGTAATATTTCAAAAAAAATGCTTATTTGAAGGCAACTCTGACATGCCTGATGTGATATAAGTGTATTTTTTGATTTCTTAATAGCGGGTTTGAAATGGTGGATTTGGGTTGAAACCCACCATCAAAAAAATGGTGGGTGGTCTAACTCTGATAAAACCTATTTTTTGATCAGATCTTCCTCTTTTATCTCCACTCTCATTCTGGTACATTTATGAGCTCAACCCAACCTTGACCTCTTCTGCAACTTCATCACCTCTTAGAATCAACAATTATTGCATCCTATTTATTTCTTTCCTTCTTTCCTTCTTTCTCTTAATTCTTTTTCCTTGAATGTTTCTTTTTGAACCTTACTATGTCCTCCTCAAAGCCCTTTTCTGTGTGCCTGGTGAGATTAATCTGCTTTTTTCACTACTGAACTTTCTGAAATCTTGTTAATCATCCTGTCTTTCTCAGCCGGGTCAACTATTTTGATTCCTGCCCCTTTTCCTCATTCTATCCCACCTTAGAAACAAAAAAACTTGAATGGCTGCTCTCTTCTTAGAATTCTTTTGGTATCTCTGCTTGACTTTCCTCTCCTTAATCTTTGCGTATTATCTTGAGTGTTGATCCTTTCATTTTGGTATTCCTCAGTATTCAGTTTAATCATCTCTACTCATTCATTATGGTAAAAATCCAAATTGACTCAACTGGACTGTGGAAGTTGCTGATTTGTTAACATGGACAGTTTTCTTGGAAAATTCTGAAGATGATCCAGGAAATAAAACCCATTTTTGGAGAGAAGAACTATGGCATCTGAAAAGATAAAATTGATGCTATCTTGGATGTACAAGGCTGTGCTGCAATCATCAATGATGATTTTTTGATTTTGGAGCTGGGAATCAATGATTAACTCAGACTCATCATTATCTCAAAAATGCACTCTCTTACTCAAGACAAAATTTTCACTCTTTAAAATAAGAACTTGGAAAATCTCCTTTGGAAATCAATCATGAAAAATCATGCTTCATCCTAGGCCTCAAATTGCACAAAATTCTTTAACAACTTCCAGTATATAGGCTTCAACCCAGAAAATATTGAAGATTTCATCACCAAGGTCAGGTTCTGATTAAAGAAGATGCTCAAAGTGGGAATTCAACTGCTCAAAAACATTTTCAAATACTTTATTCTCTCCAAGTTTTCCTCATCCATTAAGAATAATCCACACAGACAGGGATCTAACTGTGGCCTTTGTCCTGAATTGCCTAACTTGGCTGAAAAATGAATCTAGGTCTCAATATTCCATTGAAGCCCAGGTAGAATTCTTTGGGACCAAGAATAACCAGCAGAGTCAACTAGAACGCACCAAGCCCTTGAAAAAACAAAAGAGGTGTGTAGAAGGGCACCATACTCCTAATCAAGACAAGAATAACCCTGCCAACAACTTCTGGAACTTACACCCCTAGATAGCGCCAGACTGATGGAAAGAGGATCAGGCTAAATGGAAGGCACAGAGGAATAACACAAAGGCCCCAAAGGAAATTCACACTACCAAATATCTGTCATTGCTCACTCTATGGGCTAATCATGGGGATCCAAAAAACATTTTTTTACTCAACAGTGGGGCTTCCTTTCATATGGTCAATGACAGCAGGTACTTTGTGGTAAAGGCTCCATGCCAAGACAACTCCATCAAGACTGGCAAGGAAGTAGTTAAGCTTCCAATAAAAGGGAAAGGGAATGTAAAAATCCACTGGGATCATATTATGTTTAGTTTATCTGAAATATTTTACGTACCAGATTTCATGGTAAACCTGATCAGCTCAGGGGCCTTGAAATGCAAAGTCTGCACAATAGTGTCCACAAGCATTTTTTTTTAATTTTTTGCAAAAACAAAGAAATCCTCCAAATAACCATCAACAACAATCTCTATACCCTTCCTAATCCTTCCTACAAGCAGAATTTCCATCAAATGTCTAATTTTTGAACCTTGGCCAAAAATTCAAAAGACAAATTTTTCCTTCAATCAAAATGCTTCTAAGGCTACCAAGACAACAGGGCCAAATTTGTGTCTCTGGTTGACCAGTGACATGAAGTCACTTTATGTGGCAAATTTTGTCTCAAATAAGCATCAAAAGTTTCAAAATGAAAACACAATGATTTATTTTGTGATTCACCTTGAAATATTTAGGGTTTATTGTGGATTTTACCTTGATGGATAATAAAATTCAACTGGTTTTCACCTTTTTTGAAAATCAAAGTCAGAGTGGTTTCAATTTTGTGGAAAATGAAAGTCAAACTGATTTACCACTAAGGCCAAAATGGGATCACAGGCTGACCAGTAAATTAATCAGAACACAAAAACAAAGCCTAACCACAAGATTTCTCAAATATGAAGATGGTGTGACCAACCTTGAACATATTTATTCCCAGAAAAACAAGAAGGTCAATACCACCGTAACCAGAGACAGTCCAACAACCACTGATTGATAGATTTTCCTAGGCCTGGCTCAACCTGTTCACATGAAAAGAACTCCAAGGAACATTCATACTCTGGGACATGCACTCCTAATGGTGCACTTTTTTCCAATTATGTAAATACTACTTAAAGGATTCATGAAAATTTTAAATCCCATCTTTATCAAATTTACATATAATAAAAAAATGAAAAATATCTCAAAGAATCAATTTATTTTCTCAGAAATCTAGTTTCTTTTTAATTAAATTGCAATAAATAAACTTGATAGAATTAATCTTCCAACATAAGGCATTGATAGACTTGTTCAATGGGTGCTACAATACGTAGGCACTTACATGTGTGCCACATATGAGTGTATTCCAAATGGGATGCAAATATGTGTCTCTACGGCTCATTTGAAAATAACACGGATCATACAGGCCTGTGTGGATGTCACTGATTTGGGGAAACTGGCCTGAAAACATGTGAAATAAGTCATTTGGCAAATGTGCCCTCCCAGGCCTGCTGGTGTGGATGGGCCATCCCAACAAAAAGGGCTTCAGGGGCCATCATTGAGCCCAATATGCATTATGGACTGACTTGGACAGCCCAACTGGCCAGCGGCTGGCCTGCAAAATTAGTCATTTCCCCATTCCGGGCTTGGAAAACCCAATGGTCCCGTTGCGCGCCTTGAAGCCCGCTTTTTGCCACTGTTCCTTGCCCTTGGCCCACTTGGAGGCGCAAGGGC